>VZRV01008975.1:0-202587 GCA_013398115.1 Falcunculus frontatus | reverse complement strand
TGATGAGAAAGAAAATATGAGGATGAGAAAAAACACTAAGCTTAAGAGGGGAAAGAGGTATATATATAAATGCACAGAATACCAGGAAAGAAAACTGGGAAATATCTAGATGGCAGCTGGATGGAAAATATCAGGAGAATATTTCTGTCTCCTTCCCCAAACTGATCACAGAATCACAGAATCACAGAATGGTTTGGGTCAGAAGGGACCAGAGGGAAGTGCAAAATGGCCAGAAATACCCAAACAAGGATTTTGGAGTCTTGTAGGAGCTCTGAGCATACTCAAGGTAGATCAGGTAGTGACACTGATTTCACTGGAAGAAAAGTGGAGTGGGAGAAAGAAAGGAGAGGCAAATAAGTATTTATAGCTTTGCTGTTGTACACTGCCAGCTCTGAAGGGAGGTTTTTATTTCCTGAGCTGCTCCAAACTGCACTCCCAGGATACCATGGACGTGCTCAACAGCAGCAGCTCTAAATGGAGATATGAAGGCCCCACAACTGTTGGACTTCAGAGGACAGTTTGATAAAAGGGAGGACTGCAGAGACAGGGGCAAAAGGGGTTTTCAAGGAAACCAAAATAATAGCAACTAATTTCCTCTACAGAAGTCCCTTTTCAAGGAACAGATCTATAATTTTAATAACAGCAGTGAATGCAATTCTGTGTAAGGATGAAATATGGGCTTTGGCGACTTCACAGGAATAGTACTTTGTGCAAAGGTGTCGCTTCAGATCTTCTCTGCATAGCTTTGCTTTTTAAGCTGTCAGTATCTTTGAAAACAGATTCACAGCTCTTCTTATTTGTCAGACCAGTAAATTCAGCCATGGGGAAGTTAGAAGCCAGATTCTACAACTCTGTTCACACTAAAATGAGCTCTCAATGGGGAATTCTTACTTTACCTCTGAAGAAGGTGCTACTGGAGTTCAGTTTACAGAAAAACAGATGGTAAAATCAGAAATTTTGTGACATTCATAACCAATGATTTAACAGCAGACCCTGAAATATCATTTGCTGGGAATTTTCATTATCTAGTGCCAAGCCATTTAATTGAGAAGGTATGGGTTCTGAGAAAATTTTCCTTAAACCTGAGATGGAGTTTCCATTTAAATTTCCAAGTGGGAAAGACAGAAAGCAATTACTTAGCCATCAGATACTCCACTGCCCTCTCTACAGAGCTGTGGCTACTTTCACATACAAACAACAGCTTCAACAGGGAAGAGTAAAAGATGAGTAGATCAGAATTTAGAACAAAAACCACCCCAGTTATGGTTGATTTGGTTTAAATTCTGGTTCCCAATCAAACAGAGCATAGATGTAAGCCCCCATGTCCAAGAGCTGATGTTAACAACTTAATCACAAGCTTTTGGAACAGAAAAAAAACAAGCCAAATCAGCAACAACTAACAAACAAAACCAGCCCCCCAAAACAAACTGCCTCATCACCACCACTCCAACTCAGAAATCCTCAAAAAGTTTGTTTGCAAAATGGAATTGTCATTACTCGCAATCCATAATCAGGGCAGTCAGAACAGAAGAATATGATCTGGCAGACTGCCATGCTATTCTATGTTAGGACTGGATGCACAACTCCGAGCTGGGGCTGCGGGGACCTCACAGTGTGATCCATAGTAAATTAGGACATAGATCTCATTTTGAACCTTGTCCTTGTTCTAGGTCTGGCTAATTATTTCATACTGGAAACTCATTTTGATGATTAATGACTTACTCTAGCCTAATATTTCTCTTTTCTTCCTTTCATTTAAAAATAGTCCTTACTCTCCTTTCCAACTAATTTCAATTAATCTCGAAGCATTTTGAGTCACAGCTTCTATTCTTAGTTGCCTTAGTATAGTTTTTGGTTCTTTTTTAAACCTCCACACACAGATAGAAGCCAACGTAAATGAGCTCAAAATTCTAATGATATCCAGTACGATACCAAAACACTAAACTTCCCACTGCTATTCAATCATTTAAATTTTAAAATAACAAGATAAATATAACTAGCTAGAATTCAGCCAGAATTACCAGTGATCCTCTGAGAAATGGAGAAGAAATTTTGTACTCAAACTCATGTCAGTCACCAAACCAAGCAGATGTTTGCAATCTGTGACAGATTGGTGAGATAAGAAAATCATTTATCCTTTAATGTAAACTTTTATGAGAATAACTGCTCATTCTAACAATTCTGTGAAAGATTCTGTGTTGGAGAAGGGATCATGGCTTGGAGTTCTCAGCCTCATAATCAAGGCCCTGTTCAGTATCCCATTGGCAAGGACATGTCTATCACTGGGAAAATAAAAAACCCCCACCACTTCAGTGTCACTTGTCTTTGGTGAGAACAGGTTATTTACATGCTGAGCGAGTTGAACAGCACAGGTGAAGCCCAGACTCACAGGTTGACCAGGAATCTCCTGCTGAGTTGAGTTGAAATAGGATTTCATAACAACCTGGTCCCAGGAGAAGAGGATGTGATTTACATAAAATGTGCCACTGCCTACATGCTCTTCTGGCCCCATTCTGTGTTTATTTTCAGTAAACGGATTAAAAATTATTTTTGCAAGAATTATTGGAAATATTAAATGTGCTTATTTGCACCCATCTGCATTATCTTGACATTAATAACAGCAGATTTTTCCGGAGTGTATTTGCAGCTCCAGTACCCTGAGCTGTGAACAGGCATCCTCTCATCCATGTCATGGGAGAGGAGCAGCCTACCAAACCTGCACTTTGCCTGAACTGAAATGTTCATTTTGATGCCAAGCAAAAATAATTTTAAAAATTACATACATCCGCACATTTTATGAAAGGAAATGGTATGTGATTGCAGGGAGAAAAAAAAAAATCAAAGGATAGATGGATATTTATAGAAATTCAATGAGCCAATGTGAGGCCTGGTGTGACCTCTGCAGTCCTAGGGATCCATTTGGCTCCTTGGTCTCCTCTCATTATGAACTGCTGCCAAACAAATGGGGAAAGGATGTGAAAAACAGATGAATATTTTGCTTTCTTCTTTTCAGGAAAATCAGGACATATGGAAAAAGCTTAACTCCTAACAGGATTAAACTGCCAAGTTTATCCACCTTTGTACCAAAAAAGCTCTATAGATACATGCGACTTGCAAAAGTATTCTGGAGTTTGCTGTGTGTTTTCCACTTGAATTACTCCCAATATACACAATGTTCCACTTTGCATTATAACTGTGCCAATTAAAGAAAATAAAATTGAAGTAACAGATAGTAAATTCAAGAGCCTAAATACCCACATTAATTGAAAAAAATATCATAGATCTTGAGGCAGGAAGAAAGAAAGCACTTTTATCAGCTTGTCAGAACTCCTAAAGAGCATAGATTACACAAATCTCTCAGGGAATTACTGTATTTAAGATCTAGTAATAGGCATGCTGACACTTGACTGGACTTTTGGGAGACAGAAACTCATGCATTTGTTCAGTATGGCTACTCTTAACCTGAATGAACGGATGAATTTCCAGAAAAAGCTGATGTGTACATCCAAAGACCCCAGAGCACCAAGGAAAACATGGTGCTCAACATGCATCGACTTTGTGCTTATCCTGTAGATTACATTTGACGGGAACTGCCTGTCCCAGGGCAGCACATGCAGCTCCAAAATTGTTTTGTACTTTTTTTTTGTTTTTATACCTGAGTCTTTCAGCTGAATTTTGGTTCATTTAAAGCTGCTTTCTGCTTTTTCTGAGCTTGGTACTTTGCCTTTGCATATTTATGGCTAATTTAGAAGGTCTAGAAAATCTGCTGAATTACAAAGGCCTCTAAACTATTTCATGAGAAGAAAAAACAAATTGTCCAGACCCCAAGCCTTTAGAAACAGAGAAACTTTGCAAAGAGTTGAGCATGGCATGATGTGGCTGTATCAGTGGGACAGTGTTTTCATAGCTGCAGAGGGCACAACGCAATGGATAAGGCCAGAGGAATGAGAGGCACTTCCAAAACAACAAGTTTTAGGAGATGACTGAGAGTAGAGCTTTACAGAGCACAATGACAAGCTGTTGTTGCAGCAAGTGGACATTGCTACCCAAGGCAATTGTGGTGCTTGCTCAGCTATGGAACAACATGCATCTCGTCCTTGTCACCATCCCACTGGTAATTTATTTGCCCTCTGTGTTTAGATCACTTTCTTTGAAGCCCAGAGGCAGCTGTCTGCCTGCACAGCACCCAGTTTAGACTGTGTCCCCCAGCCTGTGGGGTGTTGGTGCTCATGGATTAACAGCTACAGACAGGAGGAGAGCATCAAGTGGACAGCAAGTGGTGGATGGATTAAAGGACAGAGATATAATTTTTGTGAAACGAAAAGAGTAGAAAAATCTCCGTTAATTAAAGAGATATTAAGTATAGCCAGAATTCCTGTAGCATCCATAATAAATAGGAAACAAGAATACTTCACATAGTTGAATGGGTTCATACACAAACATTTTTTGCTTTATCAGTCAGGAGTTTTCTCCTTCAGTTACAGGAATCTTAAGAAGTGTCATCGAAACACAGCCAACTATGTGAGGCTTGGCACAGAGCAGCCTTTTAACAACTCACAGCAATGTACACAAGAGTGCATAGACAGGAGGTAAAGACAGCCCCGACTAAAATGACTCAAAAAAGACGGCAGCTCCTTAATCTTGGGCGAATCTGTCCCATGCACAATTAAGAAAAGTTTTCATGACAATTCTTATGGTCATGTTAATGATTAGAAGATAAATCCTCATTAAGTCTCAGTTTAGACTGTTTCAGTGACAATTATGATGCTTTTCCATCCTGCTGCAGCTGATGATCAGGCCCCCTCAGTGGGCAGAGCACTGATTTTTAACCACCATCTTTAAGACAGAACATTTGGCACCAGAGTGTGACTTGGAAACTGTGCTGGCATGGCAAGCAATGCTTCTTCATATAAGGTGCAAAAATCCCCCAGAAACCTCTTGAAGGGTTAACAAGGCAAACCTTTGTACAATTAATAATATCCCTGTCAAAACATACTTCTCCTTTCACACATTTCTTTACCATAACTAAAGCTATCTTCCAGCCTCCCCACTAATCCTAGGCAGTGCTGAGCAGTCACATTCCTCCTGCATTGTTTAGAATAAATGTTTACTCCAAGGCCTAAGTGTTCTCAAAGAGAGTGAGAAAATGGCAGCTGGGTCATGTATATATTTTTACCACAGATTATTAATGTGGGAGTTGGCTCCTCATTCAAATGGGAACTGAAGACTAAAGCAGACATGGTGTTATGCCAAGCTCAGGAGATTGCTACCACGTGGAAGGAGGTATTATTTTGCTCTCTGCAAGATCCATTTATCTATACAAAAACTGTCAGTTCATGGCTTTATGTGATTTTCCACATATGTCATAAACATCAGCTTAGAGCAGGCTTTTTAACCCTACCCCCGTATCTATGCATGCTTGAATACGTGTGTGTGTATATGCATCTTAGAAACATCCAGCTGACAGACAAACTTTGGCTAATGACTTTTGCTGGTAAAAATTCCTCCCTGTTTAATTTTTTTTTGTCCACTTTGCATCATTGTGGTTGAGTCTGTCTTTACTGTCTGACTTTTCCCTCCCTCTTGTTTATCTTGCTGTTAGTTATTAAGTGACTGCTCCTTGTGAAACAAGAGGAAATACCAGTACTTTTTCATCTCTGCATTTTAACTCTCTTTTCTGTTATGCATTTCTGGGAGACACATAAAGTAGGAGAGAGGTGACAAAGTAGAAATTGAAGAACGGGTTGTTATATGGTGCCTTATCTTAATTAGTGAATGGCTATTTCATCAGACAATATTTTGTCCAAGAGTAAATAGTCTTCTATTGTTGTAGTTATCTGAACATTATTTTTATGTACTCTTTCCAATATTCATGTGAGGTAGCCATTATCAATTATTATAGATTATATATAATTATATTATCATCATCTTTACGATACAGAGAGGGAAGGGTCCATCTCCTGTGTAAACTGACTTCTTAGGAACAATTTAGTAAAGTAAAAATCTCCCATTATTTTATCTTTTATGTTACCCTATTTCCATTTTTGCTAGTGAAGGTTTATATCTCAGTAAACTGGTTGAGAAATCATTATTCTATCAAAAGCCTATGACTGATAAGGAATATCTAAAGAGGCTTTCCTCCAGCTACAATACACAAAGGAATTCTGGTCCAGTGTGTGCACTAACAGAATATCCTGTACACGACTACCGTGTGCAAATCATACCTTGGCTATTGCATTCTTTAACGCAAAGAAATGGCTGAAACAGGGTTCTTCTATTCAGGCATTTAATAGAATGTTTGCAGGGTTCAATTCTCACTTCTTCTGAGCAAGTTCAAACACACGCATTCTGCCTTCCAGCCTAAGCTGTAGGTTATTTGGGAGAGTATATACCTCTGCTACTCCTCCTAGGAGTCACAATTTTTAAAGAAGGACTTGAAAACTGTCAGGTCTCAATTCCAGCAGTTATGGAAGTCCCTTGGAAGGTGGGGATATGGTTGCTAGATCTTTCCCTGAGATTAGTTTATATATTCTACTTGAAGGCTGTTTCATGGACATCATTGGTTTTAAGACAAAAAAGACTTTAAGACAAATTGCCAATAATATTCCCAAGCACTGTGTTTTGCTGGTTCCAGATTCCTGACAGTTTCCCAGTTTTTAGGAGTTAAAGCCACTCTCCCATGCAAAGCTCCTTCTCTCAACAGCATCACAGCACTGGCATGAGTGAGGCTGTTGGGAAGCCTGCAATGCACCCGCACTGCATGGAGGGGGGAATCCTCTAGGGAGGGTGTCATGGCAAGACTGGGATGAAGAATAAAGGAAGATTCATTTAGGAATGAATGAATGAATGAATGAATGAATGAATGAATGAATGAATAACAATATTTAAACAAAACACTTGCAGCATATTCAGCAGAGGACCTAGTGTGGGGTCCCTTGGGAAAATGAGGGTACCATTTCATAAATAGCCACCTTGTAGTGTCACCTGATATCCTCCCATACACAGACAAGCTGAATTCTACAACTTCTGTTAAAGTGTTTGCTTTGCAACCTAAACAGCACTTATTTTAGTGGCACTTAAGGATAAATAAAGACAAAAGGAGTAAGAACGTCATGCAGCATGCCAAGTTGGGTCATTTCTCCTTGCAAGTAGCTTAACTTAAGGCAATTGAGCCTCTGCCTCACGTTCCTGCAAGTTTCAGACAGCATTCTGGCTTTGTTTGTTCTTTTAAAGAGAGTTATGAAAAAGCAAACCAATAACTTTAGCGGTAAAGTTGAAGTAATTAGCTTTGAGCACCAATGTCAACATAAATATGATTAAAATGTGTAGCTACATGCTATGTAAACTATTGCTGCACGGGAGAGGGTGAGGAGAGCTAAACAACATGAGCACCAGAGAAATCTTAAATAGGGCTTGATAGAAGAGAAAATTCTTATCAATTCAAAATCAGTGCCTCAAAGCCAGTGAGTCTAAGCTGTATAAGTACTATTTAATCTACTTACAAATAAGATCTAATCGTAGATGATTGGGTCACTATCATTCCCCAAAGCAGGAGAAAACTTGCTAGCTCATTTGAGAACACATCTTTTCTTTTTATGCAGCTGGATTTTTGGCATACCATAGCTCAGCCCTGTTTGGAGCCTTGTAAAAATCACTTATCTGGGCCTCTCAGTAGCCAAATGGAGCACTGTGAACATTCCCACTGGAGCTGCCAGAGAAACAACGGCTCCCTGAGGATTAACTTCTCAGTTAAAAAGAAAGCAAGCCTGTGTTACCACAGCATAATGGCCTTCATCTGTAACCTAGATCTGGGCCGGCTTCTTTCAAATGCTTTTTCACTATGCTATCAGGAAGGGAAAAAACCCACACAGTTTGCAGGGAACTTCACAGGATCAAATGGTGCCAGTAGGAACCCACTGTCCCTCCCCTGAGCCCTTTTGGAGGAAGCCTGAGAAAAAGGAAAAGGTCTCAAAAATCCTTTCTGGAGAGAGATGAGTGGCTGTACAGGGAACAGGGAACAAGCACAGCTTCCTCCTAAGGAAACAGTGTATGAGGACAAGCATCCCTGCCTGCTTTGCTGCCCTGGGGTGTGGATCCAGGGAACAGGAGGGGTGACTGTCACTGCAGTTTCTGGTCACTGAGCCTTTGAGAGCAGGAGCCACTCTGGTGAGTCACAAGGCACCCCAAAGTGCTGGCCACTGCCTGCAAACATCAGTGCCCCTTCCTGACTTCTGTGAGGGGCTGGGTCAAAAATAAAGCCAGTGAAGGTCACCTTAAAGGCCTCTGCCTACCAGATTGTTCTGTGGCCAACAAGACATTGCATCTCCCACAGCTATTTAGGCCTTTCTGCCTAAAATATAATTGTCCTGATGACAATTTTTCAAGTAAGCTTCTAAAACGAAGGATGACACAGAGCCTGAGTACAAAAATGCTTGTGTGCAAAAATATTTTTCTTCCCATGAGACACTCTGTGTGTCTTACTGGCAGATCACCAGTCACAGTGTTGGAGCAGGAAGGAATAAATCCCAGAGCTCATCCATACTGAAGGCCAGTCAGTGCAGCTGGGGTACAATTGCACTGACCTCAAAAAAGGGCAGTGTTATATTAATGTTGAGTTATTTGAAAAAGATATCCCATTTATCTTGAGAGCTGTGGACTCCCAATGACTTGGACCACATTCTGGTTCTTTGTGGGAGATTTATCAGATGCAGAGTAGGAATTTGAAAGGCTAACTTTGGAACTGGTCAAGGTAGGTAAATTGGAAAGGGGAAACTCAATTTAGACATCTAATGGGAAATGCCTCAGTTCAGAAAAAGCATTCCAGTGTAGTCAAAGAATTTATTAGGGACCAATCCCTCCTTTTCTCATACGAACTGTTTATTTGAGATACCTACCTCTATTCATTTACTCCATAGCATGCCCAAGCAGTCAACCCTGGTTTTACAAACTCTAAATCCAAGCAAAGTAATAAAATCCATCTCCTTACCTGCTCTGTGAGGAGCTCTCAGGTACGTGGTACATGAAGACATTTCCTTGAGAGGCAGCAGCCCAGTGACTTGCCATGTTTATGATGGGACATGTGATAAACTGGTCACTGATAAGAAAGGAGGAGCAGAGAACAGACACAGTTGCGTAAAGGAAAAAAGGGAAGAACCCCCATAAGCAACAGACCTTTCTCTATCTCGATAGTTTCCTTTAAATTTTCCAAAACAACTCATATCTCTGCCCTCAAATCATCAGAAGGAAACCACATTCACCCTCTATGAGACCACTACTGCTTAGAATTGACTAAAAGTGCTGTTTTATTAAGAGTTGAACAACAATACTAAATAAACCAGATGAGACACATAAGAAATATCCTGGAAAAAAACCCCAATCCTACTTTAGTGTAGTTTATAAGGGCTCATGCTTATAATAGTTTAAAGTTATTTCTGGCACCACTAGGTTGAGATGGCATCTAACAATAGGTCTTATATATTTCCTGTCTTAAAGATTAGTAATGTAATTTCCAAATTTGTGTCTGTGTGATTTCTTGGGTAGAGTTTCCAGAGCTGGAAGAGGTAAGAGACCACTTTTGAAGATAACCTGCAGGGCTCATCAATACGGAATTCCTAGTGCAACATATCTGGGAGAGAAAGATTAACCAATAAGAGCACAATGAGATGGTCAAATGATCAATTTAACACTGGGTCTAAAAGGTACAAGTGAAGCAAATGTATCCAAACCTTCCTGCCTTCCTTTGCCCCAAGAAGGGGGGCTGGAAGATGGGGTTAGCAGAAGCTGGAAGAAGCACAAGCAGTTCAGGATGGGCAGGTAGCAGACAGGAGAACTTACTGCAATATATCTTGATTCCTCAAGGCAATATTATATATGCACATAGCACCACTCCCCATTCTTCACGTGCCTGAGGACTCAGCACATGCTTTGGGCGTTTATATACCTTTACCTACATGAGGGCACACAAACATATCTGCTGAGGAAGTGGGAGGTTTCAATTCTCAGTTTAGTGAATCTGAAACAGCAGCTTCTCCTTCAGACTTGGTAGGTTGAAAAAAAAAAAAAGACTGGTGCAAGAACGAACAGCATCAGAGAAGCATAAAAACACGTTGCTATTTTTAACTGGTATGGTTATGAAAGGCACTGTTTAGGTAGCTATCTTGGTTCAGCAGAGTTTATTTTAAGCTCATCTGTGAGACCACAAGCTTTGGGCTGACTGACCACAGGGCTCTTTGACAGTTATGGTTGACAACACCCATATGAAACAAAAATTACTGCTCTTCACATGCCTACCAGCATGGGGCTTTAGAGGAGCAGATGGTCTTTGAAAACTAGGGAGTCTAGGGAGAGCAATAGCTCTCAAGAAATGCTTTGAGATACATTGCACCATTTAAAACTGATTCTCAGTTGGTACTCTGAGGGGAAAAAAAATCAGCTATTCTGAGGAAGTAGAAAAAAACCCTAAATACATAGTAACCACAAAAATGAAACGTCTGTCTCTTACAGGCATGGAATACCAGAGTCAAAAAAAAGGAAAAAAAAAAGGAAAGAAAAGAAAAAGAAAATGAAACTAATTTTACACTTGGGAAAAAACACCAGAGAATTGCAGCTAAAACAAATTTAAAAGTGGAATTATGTTAAAACCACAAAATATGCACAATTTATGTAGTTTATACCAACCACTTATGTTGCTTTATAACACTTTGTAATCCTGTTATAACTTCAGCAGTTAATTCCTGACGTAAAACTTTTCTTGGCTTACACACCTATGCTGGTAGTAAGTTTTTTGTCAAAAAAAACCAGAATTAAGGAGAAAAAAGCCCAAAACCAAACCAACCAACCAACCATCAAAAAACCCAGAACCAATTCCCTGTTTTCTCCACCATGTATGTGATGCTGACGCAGGTGACTCTCATTCTGTACCTACTGTTTCCCCTCACTTTCTGCTGTAGCTGGAGTAATTACCAAAGCGTTTAAAGCAAACTATTATCATCAGATGCCCTGGTCTCACTACTCAACTTTCTGCTTGCTCAAGAATAGGCCATTCACTTCTTTCCTTAGCCAAGGCATTTTGCCTCATATCATAAAGGAGCAGGTAATCCCTATGCCCAGGAGGCTGCTGAGCCTGAGGAGCTGTTGGTGGAACCCATTCCTGCTGGAAATGATTGGTGTGCCAGCCCTTGCAGCTTTTCAAAAGTCAATGTTTGCACCACACTGAGCCCTGGGCTGAATCCCAATGATCAAATGTGACAGCCCTGTGTTGTAACAGCTCCTTATAGAAGGATCTCTGGATGGGAAGAATGGTTAAAATATAAGACCTACAGTGGTTTATTATGGCTTAAAACCTCACTGATCTAAAGAATTACCCCCCATGGGTAACAGTGGTGATGGCAGGAGACTGAAGACAAGTTCTGGCTTTGATGCCCATGAACCACAGTGCTTCCACGTGTACTGCAGGCAGCAGCCTCAGATGTCATGGTGATGGGAGGCCCGTCCCTGGGACAGGCTACAAGGGAGGACAAATGTGGCAAGATGTGTGAGTTGATAAATGGCACAAAGCTCAGCCCACAACCCTCTGGTTTGTTTACTCCATGACCTCAGTGCACTGACACACCTGGACCACCCAGAAACCACTGTCCACTTTCTGGATCAGCTGTTTCCAAGAGAATCTTGGCTTCTGTTCATCTCCTGCTCCCTGAGGCTCCTCCAGAGCAATGCTCTGCAGCTCTGGTGGAGGAATAAAAGGAAAATCCTGTCTCCGAGGTGTTGTGGAGAGGCTCACAGTGGGACAGAAAACTTTACACTGAGAGTGCAGATTCCAGGAACCTGTAGCTATGATGTCTCAATTCAGAACAGAGGTGAAACATCTTGGACAGACCCATTAGGATTCAAGCCACCAGTTTATAAACCACATCACGTTAGAAAAGTAAAGAGTTTTCATAATGTATCTGCTCATGAAGCAGAGATAGGAATAGGGAAAGAGTTTTTTGATTCATTTCTGGAAAATCTGTTCCACTTAAATATTCAGTCCCTGAATTTGCTCAGAGGCAGGAAATGAGAAGGAAGGATATTTCTCCTCAGTTTTTCTCCTCTCAGAAAAACTGAACCACTGCCCCAGTTTAAGATCCGTAACTGGCTGAAGCAAACTGGCTGCCCATGAGGAAGACAGCAAACTCCAGTCTTCTCCACAGACCAAACCAGTGTGTGACCCAAGCTAAAGACATCCACCAGGCTCTGTGGCTGACCAAAGGTGTCATGACTGCTGTGGAGTCCTAGTTCAATGGACAATGGACTCTGCAGACTGACTTATCCAGAACTGCTGCACCCTGATGTCATTTAGGGGTCAAAGCTATGCACATACACGAGGTGGTGTGAAGGTGGCCCACAGCTCAACTTCCACCTCTCAAAGGTCCATGCAATGTTTCAATGCAAAGGACAGGAGTGTATTTACTGGGGACAAGTTGCTCATTCATCTGCTGACATGAATGAGCTGCTGGAGCATGTCCAGGGCACAGCAACGGAGTGGAGCACAAGCCTGATGAGGAGCAGCTGAAAGAGCTGGGGGTGTTTAGCCTGGAGAAAAAAAGGCTCAGGGGGAGCTTTATTGCTCTCTATAACAGCCTGAAAGGAGGTTGTAGTGAGGTGAGGATTAGTTTCTTCTCCCAAGTAACAAGCAAGAGGAAGTGGCTTCAAGTTGCACCTGACATTGTGAAGAAATGTATTTTGCAGGTTTCATTAAAAATCAAGAAAATATATATATATATAACTGCCGATATCAAAGTTTTGAAACTTGACCACCAAGGAAAAGTATCTGACTGTATAATTAAGGGACTGGGTATAAAAGGCAATCTATTAATTCTACCATCACAGGGATGAGACAACTCCATGAACAGTTGATGCACAGTGTGCAAACAACCCAGACATCTATGACATGAAAATGCAAAAAGAAACATTTGTAGTCTGAACTCAATGTACAATTCTAGAAAGACATGTCAAACTTTTCACAGGGCATGAAAATCAGTTCAATTTCTGTTTACCAATGACATTGGAAACCTCACAGACAATGAAATCCTATTCCACATTTTCTATTCATTTGCATAAGAATTTTTCAGGTTTTTCAGAATATAAATGCACATTTGAGATAAGAAAACAAACCTTGCTCAGCCCCAAACACACAGGTGTACTAGGATGACTTCCTTACCGGGTGGCGTTTTCCAATGCCCTTGAAAAGGATGAATAATCATCAGTTGAGTGTTCAAGGGAGTAATACCATGTAGCTGCATCTTCAATGAATGAGTTGGACTCTTCTCCTCCTAGAGAATTTTGCAGAGCCTGATAAAAGGCTGTTTTGCTGTTGGCTCTTCCTTGACTTTCTTCAAATTTCTGAGAAAAAAGTGCATACATGGAATTCAGAGACAAAACCAAAAGATAAATTTTTTAGTGGAACAATGTAGGCTCAGATCTCCCTCTGCTGGAACAAGTCCTCTCTGCTGTGATCTCTGATTCCTAGGGGATTGAGTAGGGGACAGTCCTACTTTTGCTTTCCCAAAACAGTAACCAACCAGAAATATTGGCTTCCTCTGGACATACCATAGGACAGAAATCCTCATCTATTAAGTTCAAATCATAGGTGCCAAGCTGTGCCAATGGGTCTCTGATAGAACAGAAATCCTGCTGGCTCTCACAGAAGTAGTTCTGTATTTAGGTCCCTTCTGGAATAACATCTGCCTTAGACCTGGAAGAGAAATTCCATTCCTGCAAATCCCAATGCAGGGAACAGCCATTATCTTCAAACGTCATAACCCTTAGGGCCTTTCAGAGAAACCAAGAGAGTGAAATGCCCTTTTTCTGAGATCTGTGGTCTGAAACCTTTCCTAGCATAAAGGCATGTTCCCCAGAGCAAAGTGCCCATGTCACAGGGACCACCTTCTATGCCAAACTGTGTATCCAAACATATTTTAACAAAGCTAAAGACTGCTGGAATTTTTCAACACATCTTTCCTTGAGGAAGTTTTTTATGTTATCAGTTCAAACTTTTCACTCTTTAAAAAAACTTATTTCAATTTCAGAAACAAAACAACTTCACAAAAAGAAATATCAAACCTGAACTTTCCTATGCATCGAGTCCTTTCTAAAGAGGGCACTATACAGGTGCATATTGGTTGAAACTTGGATAAGAATTCCAGAGAAAAAGATCTAACAAACCACCTCTATTATTTTGGGCAGTCATTTTGATGCAAACTAGGCCAGTTTAGTTACTGTAGATGCTTTACTTAATATATTATTTTGATGGCCCACAGCTGGTTTTCATCATGCTGCTAGGTCTTTCCACAACCCCATAGAGAAAGTACAGATGGAATAATAACTTTTCAATAGATCCACTGAAGATGGAAAAAAAGTTCCCATGTGCTGAAGATGAGGTTTGTCCTTAGTATTCTAATATTCTATGCATTTTGATTAAGTGACTTTAAGGGATTTCAAAACTCTACCAAGTATCCCAAGGTCCAAGAAGATTTTGGCAATTTCCCTTGCATTTGTAATAGATTCTTCTTTTGCTAGATTTTGGCCCATGCAATGTGAAAGAGTCATGAGGTGCCAGCTTTAGTTACACAGCTGTACTTTGAAAAAGATGGGGAGCTCACTCCTGACACGTCAGTTCATGTGCACAAATGCCACATATGAAACCACACAGCACTCTTGCCTGCAGAATCATTCAGCTTAAAACCAGCAAGGACACGTATATTCTTCTGCAGGAAATAGAAATGGTCATTGAAGACCTGACTGCAAGTTCACTGAATTCAAAAGCAATTTTTCCATCACAGCTTCGGCACACATCAGTTCAGGTTCCTACTAACCAGCAGAAGCATTGCCTTGTCTAGCTAAGAATCTCTCGTTTGGAGACTGGGGATAGCAGTTGTGGGTAAGAAAAGATGCTTTTCTGTGGCAGTGCAAAGCCCAATCTCTTGTGCATAAATCAACCTGTACAAGCAACTTTCATGCAATACTTTCATTTTGTTGGCTTTTTAGAAATGATTTGTTACCTTATTCGACACCTGTCACGGATACTTAAACCAGAGAGAAATAAAGTGAAAAAACCTTACAGTATTGATTATGTAACCTAGGCACTGATCCATCACTGTCTCATCCATGGTCAAGTATCAAATCAAAGTTATGGTTGAAAATCAGAGAAAAGGAGATGGATCATCGTACAACAACACATGGCTAAGCTGAGGAACTTCCTGCCACATGGTTTTGTGGATACCAAAAACTGGTGAAGATGAAGTTTCATGAATGAGTTTTTGAATTAAAAGAAAAAAAGTCAAATAATTTGGTAGTTTTTAAACACAGGAAGATCAGTTCAGGATAGGAAGTCCCTGAGCTGCAAAGTGCTTGAGGTTTGGAGAGCATTTACCAGAAGTATCAGATTTGCTTACCCTATTCTTACAGACAGCCTATTTTAACCACTGCTGAAAACAACATTTTGTGCTGAACAGTCCTTTGATCTGACTCAGTGTGGTCGGCCTTGGGTATTTAATGTCGGAAGTCAAGAAGAAGAGGCAGGAGGCTGGCTTGGCTGGACAGGGATCCTCTCTGGGAAATAAGGCAAAAAAGGAAGGTGTATGCCCAGTGGAAGCAAGGTCAGGTGACATGGGAAGAATACAGAAATGCTGCTTGCCATTGGAGGGAGAGAATTCATTTGGCTGAAGCTCAAGTGGAGGTGAAGCTGCCAGAAATGTGGGGGGCAACAAAAAGAGTTTTTTCAAACATATTAATGGCAAAAGGCAGTGTAGAAATAACATCAACCCTTTACAGAATAAAGATGGTCACCTCACACACAGGGACATGGACAAGGCAAAGATGTTTAATACATTCTTTGCCTCTGTTTCAACATGGCTGATGGACCAAGGGGGTCTCAGTGCCCTGAGCTGGAAGACCATGGCTGTGAGAAAGATCAACTCCCAGTTGACTCTGAAATTGTGTGGGAACTGTTGTTCTAGCTGAATCCCTACAAATCTATGGGGCCTGATAGGATTCAGCTGAGAATCCTCATCAAAATCCTCATCAGCCAGCTGGCTGATGTCATTCCAAAGCCTCTCCTGATGATTTTTGAGCAGTCTTGGGAAGCCAGAGAGGTCCCAGCTGACTGGAAGCTGGTGAACATTGTCCTGATTTTCAAGAAAGGCAAGAAGAAGGACCCCAGAGACTGCAGGTCTGTCAGTCTCACTTCAGTGCCCGGTAAATTTATGGAGAAGATTATTCTGAGAGGTTGTCCTAGGTTACAGTGTAGGATGTGCCCAAAAGTATGTATTCTATCACCATGTTCATGGACTGTTGAAACCAGGTGGGGCAGTGTTTCCTTGCCTCCTCCCTCCAGACTATCTCCTGTTAATGGGCCCATCGATGCATTGCCCCATGACTCATCATCCCATTGTGAGATGCTCCACCCAGAGGGAGGAACCAAGCATTCCATCCTGGATATAATCTGAGATTTCAAACACCATAGACAGCCTTTTCCACTGGATTCCCAGAGGACAGGAGCTACATAGCCACCACTGGACCCTCTGAGGAAGACCAGACCCTTCTACAGGATCACTGCTTCAAAAGAACCACATCCATCACTTCAGGAGGACTGCAGCCACCATTTCATTGGACTGCTACTTCCACCCTGACGAACAGGGTGTCAGGTTGTATCCTGACTCTGTCAGTTTAAACCAGGGTTTTTTTCTGTCTTTATTTTTAATTTTCCTAATAAGTTGTTATTCTGGCTTGGTGTATCCCACTGGTTTGTTTTTCAAACCAGTACAGAGGTATTCAAAACCACCTGAAAGACAGCACAGTCATTGGTCTCAGCCAGCAGAGCTTTACGGGGGAAAGCCCTGTTTATCAAACCTGATTTCCTTTTATGACAACATAACCCACCTAGCTGATCTGGGAAAACCAGCAGATTTAATCTCTTTGGATTTCAATAAGGCTTTTGACATTGTCTCTCACACAATCCTTCTGAAAAAAAATGTCCAGCTTTCACCTGAATAACTGTGATACATGATTGGTGAGCAACTGACTCATGTGTGGGGCACCGAGGGGTATATGGAATGGGGTGACATCAGGCTGGTGATTGGTCACTACAGGGGTTCCACAGGGCTCCATCCTCAGCCCAGTTCTTTTCAGCATCTTCATTAATGACCTGGACACAGAACTCAAAGGAAGTTTGCTGATGACACTAAATCAGCACAGCAGCACCAGCCGGGCAAGGGGGGGGATTGTCCTGCTCTGCTCTGCACTGGGACAGTGTCACTTCAAGAACTTTGTGCAGTTTTGGGCACCACAATATAAAAAAGACATGAAGCTTTTAGAGAGCATTCAAAGAAGGATCACAAGAATGGTGAAGGGTCTGGAGGGGAAGCCATATGAGGAGCGGCTGAGGTCACTTGGTCTGTTCCTCCTGGAGAAGAGGAGAGTGAGGGGAGACCTCACTGCAGTTACAACTTCCCTGTGAGGGGAAGTGAAGGGGCAGACACTTATCTCTTCACTCTCATGACCCATGACAGGACCCCAGGGAATGACCTGAAGTTGTCTCAGGGAAGGTTTATGTTAAATGTCAGCAAAAGGTTCTTCTCCCAGAGGGTGGTCAGGCACTGGAACAGGCTCCCCAGGGAAGTGGTCACAGCACCAAGCCTGACAGATTTCAAGAAGGCTTTGGACAATGCTCTCTGGCACATGGTGGGATTCTTGGGGTGTCCTGTGCAGGGAAACAAGTTGGGCTTAATGATCTTGAAGGGTCCCTTCCAACTCAGCGTATTCTATGATTCTGTTCTATGATTCTATGATTCATTGTGCCTATGTACTAGTTTCTGTGATCTTCAAAATGCCCCAAAAACTCTGCAATTTTCAGAGTTTTCTCAGCAATAATTCATAATATTGTAGGGCCCCCAAGACATGTTGAGTCAGATGAAAGAGGGCTCAGCAGGCAGAGATGGATGATAAACAGAACTAGCATTTGTAAGAGATGGTGAGAATTTTCATCCTTCAAACACCACTAAAATAGCACAACCTGAATCCATTTCTTAATTGTTGCTTTGGCTAAAGTATAATTTAAACATCTGACTTAAACATGGTAGTCAAAATGAAAGCAATATGTTCAAAATAAAATTCATTAAACATTAAAAAGACAAAATATTTTAACTTCTCAGAAACGGATTCAGTTCAACTGATTTTCCATGTCCAACATATGTTCCCATTAGAAAATATATGACCAAAGAAAAATTTTCAAATCACAGTCGATACAACAGCTGCTACCAGATTAATAGAAAGAGCTGCAATAGAAAATTTACATTTTTCTACTCTTTAAAGAGGCATTAGGAATTGGCCTCAGAGTTATAGTGGGGTTTTCTAAGAAAGTATGTAAGAAAATAATTAGAAGCAGCAGGTACACCCCTTTCTACTCTTCTGATGATTCAAAAACATCATAAACAGTGCCTAAATATTGAGTTAAATAATGCTTACTGTTCTTGTTGCTGCAGGATAGTTTATGGAGCGTATGAGTGAATCTGGCCCAGTGTTTTACTTAAAAAGACATTGCAGCAGTAGGTAGACCAAATATTTTCATCTTCTAAGGGGCGAAACGTACTTTTCTGACAAACTGAAATAGTGGTAACACTAACCAACTGTGTATATACAGATCTCAGGCCTTAAATAGCTTTTGACAAACACTGTCACAAAAGATAGTGGAAGATCTGCTGGCCACTCAGCAGAGTCTTCCAGGAATTCCAACTAGTTTCAGTATGAAGTAAAAAGCTGATTTCAACCCATTCTCCTCACTGATGGCATTTCTGAGAACATTTCTCCCCTGGTCATTACAATAAATATACACATATCTGCCACCTGTTGTATATTGCTGAATAGCTTTTTCCATAAATAAATATCGTGCAGGCTGAAAGTTCTGTCCTGCACAGATCCATTTGCTTATGTGAGGTAAATAAACTAGATTTCTATCTAGGCACTCCCCTAGATTTAGGTTCTGCACCCCACTAGATTGTACGAAGGAGGGAGAGAAAAAGAAGGAAAACACATGAAGTACAACCTCAGTCTTTCAACTAAATCCTTGCAATGTGGAGATTACTTGGTAGGCATTTAACATATGGAGGACACAGCCTGGGCTATACTGACCTACATGCACATACAGATAAACACAGACATAGAGCAGCATGAGTGAATCCATAAATTTAATGCCATTAGGTCCTCCCACCTGAGCATCACATATAGGACAGGGATAAAATTTTGTCCAACTGGGAATTGAAATCAACATTTTTAGAGGTTTCTGCTCAAATGCCTTAATCTATGACTGCTCAAAGCTAATATTCCCTGAAGGTCTGCCATGGGAATTGAGGTGAATGGGTTCAGGCTCAACCACTCCATATGTCACATAATAACACATTATGGTACCACTTGCCATTCCCTTAACAAACTCTGCTTTGTTTCTCACTCAGTTTTAACCATCTGATGGCTGCACTGGGGATGAGTAGGAAGTGCTCCAGGAAGTGATGAATCTGTCTCAGTTCACATGAATAAGCATTTCAGTCAATGCCATAAAATGGACATTTTATGGGCATACTGTCTGCTGTAAATATCACTGAGAGACCTCAGCCTTTAACTGTAAGCAAATCGAACATAGATGTTTTGCTAAAACATAAGTGGTGCCTTCTGTCTTTCTGTTTCATTTTTAATAGCAAAGATCTTAATAGGCACAAGCGTAGTGTTGCAGTAAAAGTACAGAGTTACCCAGCACAACCAAATGCCAGTGAGATCCCACAGAACAACATGGTCCCAACTTCATTTTCCAGCTTTTGATCTGGTTGCAGTCTAGAGGTTTCACTCTCACTTCTATGTGAAGAGTGTGAAGAGTTTATAAAACTTGAAAGCAGCTCCAGTCTAAGGGGATAAGATTTGCATCACGTCTCAAGCTTGCTTATGTCCAAATATCTAAAAGTGTCTCCTTATCATTTACAGGATCAGTATTAATAGAAATCAAGATTAACAGAGCAAGTCCTTGACTGAATTGGCCAGCACAGTTATTCCCAGGAACCACTGGAGCAAGTCAGTAGTGGTTAAATGTTTTTACCCCTCACTCTTTGCACTGTCTACACTGAAATCACTCATCCTAAAGAAGATGGAAATTGAGGACTTTGCCAACTCCATACACTTGTCAGAGCATCTTTTAGCTTTTAGCTGTATTTATCTACTGAAATACATGCATGGATCATCTCTCCGCAGAGCAGGAACACAACCATAGGCGGATTTTCACCCCGGGACTTTGGTTCCCTCTTTTTAGAACAGATGAAATACTTTGGTTGTAGTCAAAGGCAAACCAGTAATTATGGCTTGGTTCCCCAAGTTAAGTTCAGTGCTCTGTCCACCAGTTAAGCCTTCCCACACTCCTTAGTGTGCCAGTAAAACCAGATTTCGGTACTCCTAGAGAGGTGCAAGTTAGATTTACCTCAAAGGAACCCTTAAAATTAATAATGTAGATGAATGGGATACAGTGTGGGTTGTCTCAAATCCTGCTTTGAAGTTTGTTGTGGGGAGAGGACTTTTAGCACAGGTTAAAGATCGCTTATGATATTTAAGACAGGGGAAATGGGGCACAGACTTCCAGGTAATAAACACCATCTGCACTAGTTTCTGTCACTGCAGCTAAATATGTCTGTGGCTTATTCAGGACTTCATCTGACTGACTGCAACCATACATGGTCATGGCTAGCACATAGAAATGCTGCTGAGGGTCTGGAGAATGCAAGTTCTTAAATAGCTCAGTGATGGAAGGAGCATTACAGTTTCCCAGCAATTAATACCCTAACTGTGTTAACAAGGAAGAAATCAGGAAACTTTAACCTTGCAGCAGGTCTTTAAGAAAACAGACTAGACAGGGATACAGAGTGGTCAAAGCATTCATCTTCCCCCAAGTCCTAAAAACCTGAAGCCATGAGAAAATAGAAATAGAGGGAAATGTGCATTAAAAAAATAATCAGTAGATATGACCCTTGCTTAGAGGTGAGTTGCATCAACTTACTGAGTTCTCTTCCAAACTTATTTTCTGCAAGCCTTTAAATAAAAAAGATATTTCAGATTTTGGTTTTGGACAGGCAACATTTTTCTGCTGAGCTCTTTGTTACAAGTGTTTTTTCTTTTCCTTTCAATCTGACAGTGCTGGGATTTAGCTCTTGTGCCTTTCATCAACACCACGATTTGTTGCAAAATTTTTAATAAATCATGGAATTTCATCTCAATTTTGCAGACAACTGTCATATGCAGAAACAGTGGTAAAGGAAAGAATTTCACTTCCAATTCTTCATCACAGGACTTGTAATGAGGTCACTGAGGTTTATTCCCCTCTCACAGGGTCTGGATCATTATCTGCAGGCCTCCAGCATCACACTGTATCTTCTGCAGCTTTCTCCTACGGCTTTTTCTTGCAATTGATTCCAAAAGAGAAAAATACATTAAATAAGAGCAGAAAGCTTCTGATAGAGAGTAAACAAGTAGTATGAACTTAATTTAGGTGGGCCATTAATTCTGAATTAAATTGGTCTATATGCTATTGACTACCAGCAAAGAGAAGCTGGGACTGACCTTTCACTGCCTTCTAAGAGATGAAATCCACAGAGTTATTGCAAGATAGCAACAGACAGTACAGCATGGACACACTTCTTTTTGGTTTCACCAGCTTATGTCCGGAAACCGTAGACCACACATCGGGCCAATGCTGTTCTTTGTTACAGCTAGTCCATATTCAGAATCATCTTTACAAGAAAATGTACTTCTAGGAGGCAACAGAGGGAAAGGTTGCTAAAAAAACCCTCAAAATGCTGACTTAATCCTGCTGCGCAGTGAAGAAATTCATAATCAAGTTGTTTTCTTCTTTGTGAGATACTACTGAGATTGAAATACAAATGGAATTTTAAAGACAGTAAAACATAAATGCTAAATCACTTCTGATCTCTTACCTTTTCATATCTGCCACAGAAATGTTAATCAACAAATATTATTATGCCATTAGTCATCCTGAGCATGACTGGCTGGAGAAGGACAATGCATTTGCATATTTCCATGGAACATAATTCACAACTTGTAAAATCAAAAAGGATCTCTCCAGGCTGCATATGATTACTGTCATCACTGTAATTACAGTGATACCATCAGTTCATTAACGGGGAGTGTCTTCCCACCTTAATTGCCTTGGCTCTGCTGATGAGCCCATCTTGCTGAGCACTTCCAATGAGCAGATCCACTTTCCGAAGCCGAGGGCGCTGCAGGGCTTTAGCCAAAGATTCCTGAAGGTAAATTCCATCCATCACTGGACCCCAGTACTGGAACGGGCCACTTATAGCTAGCAGCTATGTTGGCAACACAAAAAGCAAGAATTGTGCAGTTAATTTAGCTTACCCTTTAAATACTAATTTATTTATGCTTAATTCAACTAATCTGATACCCTTCAAGTAAACAAGTTACCAAGTACTATAAATGCAAACTCATCATTGGTAGGAAACAATGATTTTCCTGGCAGTCTCAGTAGGTGAAATGAGCTGAAGAGGCCAAGAGAAATGATGGTCTTATAGTTATAAAAATGTTATTTTAAACTTGGGATTGACTCTATGCTGGTCCTCATCAGAAAATTTATTGCCAGTGGGTGTTTTAATTTGTGGGTAAAGGATCCATCTCTAGAATTATTTATACTGCAGCTTTCACAAGCCTCCCACTTCAAATACAGAACACTGACATCCCACCCTGCTTCATTTTCTACATAAATTCTGTTATTAAAGCTACAGACATTTGACTCTCCTCTAGAGTAACACACAGGGGCAGACAAGAGGGAACTGAAAGACGGCAAAAAACTATATTTAGATTTATTTTAGAAGACATGATTAAAGCAGTGTAAAAGGAATTTAATCTAAAGGAGAATCAAACTGTGAGTATTCATAGCTCAGAGCTGGATGTCATGGACAACAACTTCCCTCCACCAAAAATAGTCCAGTTCCTCTTTCACAAGGATTCAGATTAAATTATTTTTTTAAGCTTTCTCACAGCTTTGTGTGAATGGAAACTTTTTGACTTCTTGCCAGTGGCATGTGTTTTGCTATGTTGTACCTTAGTCTGTGCATCATTGAGGACACGAGCAGGCAACTGGCGAAGGCAGGCTACAATATCCTCACTGGTGGATGAAGGGCATCCCACATCTTCAGCCAGGGCTGCTGCTTGGGTCTGTGCTCTCCTTGTAGTAATTATGGATGCTGGAGAAAAAGCTGAGCCTCCCTAGAAAAAAAACCCACAATGTCAGTCAACATAGGTTGTCAGAACACCTGGTTTCCTGGTTCAGGTAAAAAAGATGAGAAGCAAAATCTGTCCAGCTGCAGAAGGTAAAACACTGGCTTTTAAATCAAAATAAGCAAGTTCTAAAGACCAAAGCAAAAGTGTGAAGGGTCAGCTTGGCTGTTTCCAGCTCTGCCACGGTTATTTTGGAAAAGCTCTGAGAAGTGTCTACATCATGTCTCTAACCAAATCACAAATCTTTCTGAAAACTTTGCTGGAAGGAGAAATATTGAGACAGGAGCATATATAAAGAAGGTGCAGTGAGGCACATGAGGGAATAGAGAGCCCATTTTACAAGAGGAGACTAAGTAGAGTTTTATCATAGCTCTGATAAACAAGGACTGAGAGCAGGCATGATGTCCATAAAGAAGAGCTATTTCTACCCTGGGACAAGGCTGGTACAAGGACAAATGAGCACTAAGGAGTCACATTGAGTGTAAATTAATTTCGGCTAGAAACCAAAAATAGCTAACACAAGGAGCAGTGAGGGTTTGGAAGTGCTATGAACTGAGGAAGGAAGAACAAAAGGCTAAAGGATACTGCAGAAGATTGACCAGAGCATGAAGATCAAAACCAGAGCACAGGCTACAGTCCGGTCTCTACCCCGGACTCCTCATATTTTTCCTACAGCTGTGCCAACATAGAAAATGCTCTTAACAAGAAAGAATGGCACAACATTTTTGAGTAAACATGAAAACTGCCTGTTGAAAATGCAGATAAATTAGCTTAAATCTGATAAGATCTGACCTAGAACAGAAAGGCTGGAATAGCTCTGACATGGTTCAAATGACTAATTTCCAAACATTTGCATCAGTTTACTATAATAGCTGCTAAGATTAGCTTCTGTCCTCTAAAAAACCCCACACCGTAGATGCATGACATGAAAGACCCCGATCTATTGAACTGATTAACTTCTTACTGAATTTGCTCAAAACATAACTACAAGTCTGTAAAAGCAAGCTAAAAAGAAATAGAAAACAAACAGCAAATCCTTAAATTGCAATTGTCTCAAACCTCTGAGCCCGCAGAACTCTGTGCAGCCCTGACCAGCATCCAGGACATTTTTTATGTTTCAAACAAGCAGAGCCATTGATACTAACAGGATACCATTGCTCACAACTGGAGAAATTGGTTTCCAATTCCAAAAATACTGAGAAAGAGGTTATTGTTTGGGTGTAGAGACAGTCTTTTTAGTTCACTGCATGTAGAATTTCCAGTGCTACTACCTTCCTGAAAGGTTTCTCTTTTTTTTTAATGGATCTGGAAAACAAGCACTGTTATTAGCTTAATGATTGAGATGCAGATGGTTGCAGATAACCAAGGGAAAAGCCTATTTTTTTAACCTGGGCCACTAGAAGAGCCATCTTGAGTTTTAAGAGGGTGGAAGAACTAAAGAAGAAGAAATAAACACCACTTGGTCTTATTCCTCACTTCCGCGCTCAGTTTAGACGAGAACTCAAGTGAGCAATGGGCTTTATCCTCTCATGGGATTTGCAGTGGCCTATTTTGTGTTTGTAAGGCACGATATTTGCCAGCTGCTGACTAGGTGCACTGACTCAGCTGGTCATGAGAGAGAAAGAAAAATATCTTTGATGAGAGTATCTCATCTGTGGGAGGGTTCCCAGCACACGGAGTGAGAACCATGTATTTTAACCTGGCCTTTGGAAGAGCATGTTCGTCAGAGCTACGATGAGTGAGACTAGAAAAGGGATAACACACCATGTCAGCTTCCCTCAGAAGAGTAGTTTCCTTGCATTTCATTTGGAGTATGGAATTACAAGCCTCCTCAATATAGCAAAAAATTTAAATCCAGGATTGTGCAATATTTACCCACTAATCTGGCAAACATATTCTTCCACATCACATCTGAATGTGATCAGCATGCTTTATCAAGAGTCCAGTACCTCCAAATGGCATTCTTTTAAAACAAAGCAAAACAAAATCAAAAAAACTTAAAGGGCTTCCATTTCCACAACTGCAAAAGTTTCACAAATTTTGAAAGTATCAGTTTCTGTGGAAATTCTGAAGTTGCCCTATTAAAAGGCCAAGTTTGGTAGGGAAAGAGTAGTGAAATCAGATGATATATGGAATCCAAAAATTCACTGGGACCAAGCAAAACGTCCTGGTGTGGGCTTGATTTTGAACACATCTCCTCCTGGAGATTTTAAAAGCTGTGCAAAGTTTCCCTGTCTCAGGTATGTACAACCTGAAAGATTGCCCTGAGGTCATGTACTGAGTAAAACAGAGACTACAAAACGTTCTGAACAGAAGTGTCCCACAAGTTCTCTACTGCAGGGGCAGAACTAAAAGCCTGGGCAGGCAAATCTTCATGTCACAGCACGGGATGTGTATGGGCTAGCAGTAGAGATGGTCGAAGCTCGAGGAGTAAAAGAAAACCCCCAAACTTCTGCAAATACATTTCTGAGGTGAGTAGAGCTCAATGGAGCCTTATTGTGGCTGTGGATATTTTCTCTTCTTTCTGTGAGTGGTTACAACAGGTTTATGTGCTCTTTATTCTGTACTTTTCTTCCATTTTCCACGTTAATGGCCACTTCCTCAGTTTGCTTTTTTTGGTAACATCCATATTCAGGAAGCAAGTCTGGCATTTGGGGTTTGAAAGAGACCAAATCTTCGGGGTTTGAAAGACATGTGGTATCTACTACTTTTAATCATGTTTAATTTTTACTAGGTCTGGAAGCAGGTGATAGAGAAACACAAGGCATCATTCAAGCAGTATTTGAAAACAATACCATTATGTTTCCCTTCCAGGTGCATCCAAAATATGTCCCAGGCTTTAGAAGCATGGCTCCTCTTAGGGAAGAAGTTACACAAGCAGAACTGTACCTCTTCTCTGCTTTTCAAATTCACAT
Source organism: Falcunculus frontatus (assembly GCA_013398115.1). NCBI lineage: Eukaryota > Metazoa > Chordata > Aves > Passeriformes > Falcunculus > Falcunculus frontatus. The sequence goes on along the minus strand of VZRV01008975.1, from coordinate 176,356 downwards.
CAAAATTCAGGGTCATTGTTTCTTCATCATTGCCAAAAAACCCCTTCAGGAACAAGTAAGTGAGAACAGAAGCTGGCATTGCCCTGAACTAATTTTCTTTCTTTTTTGAGCCTGCAGTTTTCACATTAAACAGAAATCTTCCCTAAACACTGAATCCACATTAGAGGCTGGCTCAGGACACAGAGAATTACAGAGCTACACTCAGCATCTCCTTCTTTTCCTATGAAACTATAAATTTTTTTGTGTGATTAGTCCCAGCAACTAGTAATAGAGGACTTGTGTGTTTTAAAAAATAGGACTATTTAGGCAGAAGCAGAAACAGTAGAGGGCCTGTTTATTTCCATTACATGACACCCATTACCATCAACATGACAGAATCATGAATCAGAAAACCAAAAATCATGAGATCAGCTCAAGAATAACAAACACTGTGTTCTTTTTGTTAGTCCTCTGTTTTTCAATTCTCCAGGAATTCTCGTGTACCTATGAACACAAGTGCTAAAAAATTCACTTTTAAAACTAACAAGTGAAATCTTCAGATGTTCCTGCAGAGTTGTTTTTTGAAAGTGAACCTCTAAAAAATGACATACACAGTAAAATTGTAGTCATTAGCCACCTTGTCATCACTGGGAGTTTCCTACCTCAGCATCATTTAGAAGGGATTTACAGGGAACTGAAGCCACACACACTTCTTGTTTTAGCTGTCCTCACAGAGGGACTTCCTCAACAGAGGAAGTTCCGACGACATTTTTGACAATGACCCAGTTGAAAGTGTTCAGTACTGAACTGCTAAGAAGAAGCAGTTGCAGCTGTGTTACACAATCCACAACAGCATTGTTACACTGCTCTCTGAAATTCATAGCAAATAGGAGGAACTTTACAGTGTTGAGCAACAGCACCTACTGCAACAAGTGATGGCATTGAAAATGGGAGGCAAAGCCTTCCGTGCTATTTAGTTCAGGGACCAGGAGCATTGTCAGTATTTCTTAATTTCTCTTTTCAATATTAGAGGTTCAGCTACACAGTAGAAATTCAGATACTAGGAAATGTTGCAGCTGACAACTGTGAGAAGCTGATGAATCAGTCCTATGTCAAGGTGAATTCTCACTTTGATATCAGGCTGTGGCCAGCTGAGCTGGGGCTGGTGCCTCTTGCAGACTTCATCATAGCTCAACAGATTCTCATTGGTGTTATCCTGACCATCCCAATTCTTCTTCCTCAAGCTCTTGCTGCTATTCTGATGAGATGATAAAAAAGAATATATGGACCTGTGCTTGGTTTGTGTGGCCAAGTTTTGGTAGTGAGGGAGTCCAAATGAAATAATTCAGTGTTGTGAGGAAGAGTAAGAGTGGAAAATTCCAGAGGGTCATAATCATGCTTTACTTCTCATTATCCTGCTCTGTTTAATTGGTAATAAATTAAACTAATTAAATTAAATTAAATTAAACTAACTTCCCTGCTTTTGTCTGAGATGGTAATCAGTGGGTGATATCTCCCTGTACTTATCTTGACCTACGAGAATTTCATTATATTTTCTCTCCCCTGCCAGCTGAGGAGGGAGGTGACAGAGCAGGTTTAGTGGGCACATGATGTCCAGCCAGAGTCAAAGCACCACGGTACTGTCACTGTACTCTGTACCTCTGTCTCACAACATAGACAATTGCCATATTAGCTGCAGTGCTGAATGTCTTTTGATTCCTCATTTAGTTTGGAAGCTCACTTCTGCAAAATTTTTCAAAAATTATTCAGAACACATCTAATGATTAGAAACTTCACTGGAACTAGATTTTATCACCCACACTCTGCAAACCCAAACCCAGCTTCCTTTCCTCACATCACGACCTCTTGTTTTTTTCCAAACTAACTTGAAAATGAAATTCTTGCTTGAGCCACGTTGTCTCCTCAACACACGCACTCCCTGCAAGTGAATGCAGATTCTCTGAAGGCTGCAACCAAAGCAGGCTTTCTGTCTGCTCTGAACCATGCTACAGGCAATGCAAACAGTAATTACAGTAACACCACCCAAAAATGAGATCAAAAGACATCTAATCCAAACAGTCCTGAGAATTCTACTTTCCCAAAAGAGCCAGCTGTACAGCAATATTTTATTTGTTAAAAATAGGCACTCTCCAGGCTCAGATGCACACAGTTCCCAGCCAGAAGTATCTGTCAGACCATCTGGTTTGACCTCCGGGATAGCCAGGGCTCTTCCATTTCCTGACTGCTGAGCTCAAGTGCTTCCTATCACTTAAAGCATGGCTTGTGTTTGACTAAAGTCTGATCTTGCATGAAGCATTTAAGCTGGGCTCAGAGACACGGAGAAGAAGATACTGCAGCCTTCTCCTTGGCAGTTTGTGCTTAAAGACAATCACTTAATGGATGGACAACAGCACTTTATTTCTGTTTGAGGGTGTCTTAAGTTTCAATTAATGCCAGATTAAAGATACTGTTTAAATCCTGTTTTTCCCCCCCTGCAAAAATAAGCAAGCTGTAACTAAGCGACCACTGACTCACTTTTCCAATGATCTTAGGAGATTATTCTTTAACAGACTGGATTTAAAATATTTTCAGAAGTTGTTTTTAATTTGGAGCCTATTTGCTTCTTTCTTGCAGGGTTGTTTTCCAGCACTGCTTTTCCTTAGACATACAATGCTGAATAGTGACAAGTGCTTACAAGACACCAAGGTTGCAGGGCTCTATGTGATGACAATAACATCATTTTTCCAGGTTTTCATGAAGTCTGGCTTCAGGAGACTGGGGAAGTAGAAAACTTTGGGACCAGCTCAGGAAGTCTGTGTCACAGCTAAGAAGACATTTGGCAGACACCTGGCAAACGCCAGCACAGGGAGTGTGATGGAATTGGCAGCAATTGGAATAAGTCCAGCAATGGAAAGGGAGACTGAGATACAAACGTTTTTCCCTCCATAATTGTCTACTAGACTGTAATGTCCATGTAAGAATGGGGGGAAGGCAAGGGTTTTCCCTCTTATATCAAAAATAACATTTTGAAGAAGGAAGATTTCTTTTTTATATATCAGCCTTTGCAAACCTGTCTTTGCTGCCATTAGAGGCAGCCCTGCAGTGGCAATGTTCCTCTCACAAGTGACTCACAGAGTGCCTGTGTCAGGTTAGTGACTTGAATAACAGGATATGAATACTCCTAAGATGACATATAAAACCCCACTTAATTCATATAAGCACTTTTCTTCCATTTAGATGTAAAAACTACCTTATCAATTATCCTATTTAATACACGGTATTAGCTAAATGCACGGAAAGGGTAAACTAGCTCTCATCATTACACAAGAGCAGCCACCAGCAACAGGCAGAAATGACACAAATGGAGAATTCTATTTACCTCCCTCCTCTGCAAACTCATCTATTCCTCTACAAGCACGGTACAAACTATGTCTGAGATTTGCTTTGTTTCCAGTAGATCATGTTCTATCAAGCAAGTCCAACCTCTCCTTTAGCGTGACCAATCTTTCCTGCTCAGTCTGAGACCTGCCCCATTCCCACGTGCATCTCAGGACGTAACCTTACTTCTTGTAAAGGCACGAAGACCGGCAGAGGCAGCCTAAGGCAGAGGGTGGTGAGAAGGATCAGGAAAAGTCTCTGTCTCTGCCTATTCCCACACGCAGACATCCCCTATCCCATGATATTTTAGTAGTTCCAGAGACACTGCTCATCAGTTTGGTGAATGCCATTAAGGGACACGCATGTCACATCCTTGTGATTTGAAGAAAGCAAGAAGGTCCTAAACAATCAAAATATAACTGGCCAGAGTAACCATGGAGCTGTGCTGAGGTTAGCTTATCAAACTCCCTAGCCCTTTCCTGTCCCTTCAAACTGAGGACTGCTAGTACAGCCCATCAAAGAGAAAGAATATTCTCCTGAAATTAGCAAATTACCAATTTTGGCACAGCTTTGGGGATTTGATCAATGTTTCCTGGTTTCAAAAACAGTTACACAACAGCTCCCACATAAGCACCTACTTGGAGCTACTCTGGTGTGAAGTAGGAAATCTGCTTGGGCTTGTTGGGTTTTCTGGTGGGTTATTTTGTTTTCTTTGGGTTTGTCAGGGGTTTTTTTATATTTTCCTATACAACGTTAGGGATATGAGTTTTTCAGATCACATCTTGATTATAAAAGCAAAGGGAAAACCTTAATAAATCCCTTTGACATCTGTATTCATATCCGCAGTACAATATTCTTCAGTGCCTTTACTCAGGTTGTTTAACAGGCCAGTATCTTGGTTCCTCCATCTCAGACACTGAGATGAGGAAGGTCCTGAGGCTTCTGCAGTTTTTATAACTAGTGTGAAAATGGGCTTCATAGACAGGCTTTCAATCCGTATTTCTTCATTGCTGATCTTAAGCTTTAATTATTTGCAGACAGAGGTATTTTGGGGTACAGAGTGAAGCATAATGCAAAGGCTGCATTCCTATTCAGACTCAATAAGAGTGAAAACAATGTTTTGTGCCTCTTCCTGTCTGTCAGAAAAAAAATAGCAAAACTGCATAAAACAGAACAGTTGGGGAATGAGCATTACTGGATAAATAAATTCAGAAGAAGAGGGAAAAAAAAAAATAAATCCTTTCGTGTAAGTAATGCAAACCGGGTTATTTTCCTCATTTTTTATCTCTGCTAAAACCAGCCCTGATGCAATACATTGAAAACCTCCCTGTTTTTCTCAGCCCATAGATAAAAAGTGCCTTCAGTAGTGACTTGCAACAGGAACCTCATCTGTTGCAAACACTTTGAGCCTTCCTTATTTCTCAGAGAGGAAGTATGTGGCCTGTTTGGCAAATGCTGCTCTACATGACAGCGTGAACTTCACAACACACTCATTCGACCGGCTGCTCCTCGACTTGATCAGCTAAACCTTGCTGGCAGCATGAGAGCAGTACTATGACTACGGCTTTTTTCAGAAATACCGCAACCTGGAATGCCATGCCTAGCATTTAAAGGTAATCACTGCTGGGATATATTTTAGATTATCTGCGTACGAGACCAAATGTTTCATTTTATTTATATACAAGGGTGTTCTATTTCATTAACAATGACAGTATTCAGACCGTGGATTTCAAGTACCACTGAAGGCAGAAATAGAAGAGCCTGCCTTGATCCTTTTCATAAGGAGTGGTACTAAAGACAGACAGGACAAGGAGTATTTCTACTGAAACCTCAGAGTAAGATAGATGCTTAGGACCTTATGCTGAGGCAAAGTGCATTTCACTATAACCAAAATATGAGCCCACAGATTAGTGGGCTTTTTATTCAAAGTGTTAGAAGCGTGCATAATGTGGTATTTCTGTGTTGTTTCATGTTTGCATGTGTCTATGAATTACTGTGATGAGAGTATTATGTTATTCTTTCTAAGTGCAAAGGTGTAAGAGCCTCAAAGCTGAAAGGATGCTCATTTTGATTAATGATAAATTAAGGGATATTCACAAAAAAAAAATATACAGCTTCTGAAATCTAAGTTGTTTTGCTTTTTCTTTCCCCACATGAAAAATAACAGGATGCCGGTGCATTCATATTCAAGCTAAATGAGATTCAGACATTATCTGTGAACCTTATTGAGAATTAAATCATAAAACCTTGTCGGTATAGATGTGAATATCAAGAAACAAAAATAAAATAGGGTATAGCATCTCAGGAATGATAAATGTTCTAATTTTACTAGTCTACGGTATTCCTTGTAGGAGGGCTTTACTCATGTGCTTATCTTGCCTTTTTTATTCCTTTCACTATTTTTATTTCTTTATATTTACTAATTCTCAATCACATTAAATATAACTTTGAAAAAGTTCTCACCAAGTGGCAGGCTTTCATGTGTTCCATGCTATTTAACCGCTGCAGAAGCACGTTTTCTCAGAGAACAAATTCTGCAAGAGGAAGTTATTGCTACATGTGCTGCACACAGGAACGGAAGGGGAAAATTGTACCACAGGTTTTGGGGCCACACCATGTAGGTCAGTGGGATTCCAGTCTTAACAGGTGAAGAATTCATAACTGCTGAGAGTTTTGATAAATAGGACACAAAGCTGGACTGGGACTGTAGATGTTTCCTCACCTTCCTTTGGCAGCAAAGATCCCTAAGCCCTAATAGCTGTGTGGAACAGCCATGGCTGCAGCAGATGCCTTTCCTTGGACACCATGTGCATGAGTGGAAAAGGGAAAGGACGAAGGACCAATGCTTGGAACACTGAAAATGTAAATGATCTTAATAGTTAAAATCAAATTTTCACTGAGGAGGTGGCTGGTGAGTAGAAGAGCTGCAGGTAGATTTTGGTTCCCAGCAGCCCAGTGGTTCCTCTGAGCTGAACAGCAGCTGCACTCCATGCAGGGCTCGGGGTAGACAAGACACAGTGAGTTTAGAGTCTATCCTTTCTCCTTAGTTCTTCCCAAATCACCCTCAGTGAATTATTTTCTTTGGATCTGGCATAATTATCTGCTTCTGTGATGGAAGGATGGCACTTCTACTTGTAAACCAAACTCTGCCATCAAATTTAGATATAAAGGACAAATTTATTTCAATGAGGGGGGTGAAACACAGGTTGCCCAGTGAGGTGTTAGATGCCCCATCCTTGGAAACATTCAAAGTCAGGTTGGACAGGGCTCTGAGCAACCTGATCTAATTGCAAATGTCCCTGTCCATGGAGGGAGGGTTGGACTAGGTGGCTTTTAAAAGTTCTTTCCAACCCAAATTATTCTATGATTCAATAAGGTTGAGTGAGATGCAGTGCCTGGAGCAAATTTGCTATTTCAGAAGATTATCACCTATAAAACTGTTACCGTTCTTCCATTGATTTCAATGAAAAAAATTGGTTCACAAGATCTTTAAAGCTTCCAGTAAGTCCAGTTTTGCAAAGTGTCTCAAAATTTCAGAAAACTGCACAAGAATTTATCATCCAGCGGTGGAATGGATTTGTATTGTGCTGACAATAACTCAACACAAGCACAAGATACCTCAGCCATTAAGTTCTATCACTCACTTGAGAGTAAACTGTTTTAGAAAACAATACTGTTTTAGAAATACGACCCCAGTTTGTACACTCTTAGTCTAGAAACAGTGATATGCCACTGCCAGCAAGCAAATAGAAACTATCTTTTGCCTGTACTATTTCACACAAAACTTCCAGTTCCTTCCATTTGCACCCCATTTTCAGACATCTGAAGGTTGTTCATACCTCAGAACATTCACTCCACCACCTTTGACCAGACTATTGGAACCTTCACTCTGCCCATGTGCATAATGACAAGTGGCCTTAGTAGTAAAACCTAGTCTGATGCCTCATTTTCCTTTTAATCACTTTGGTTATGTGAATTAACAGCAAGGATCAGAGCTTTCCATTCTTTTATATTTATTGAGCACTTCTGCCATGAGTCTGGAGAACATCTTGAACTCTCTGTCCCTTTCACAACTTTATGCCACCAATGGTAGTGACAGCAAAAGAGCACGGAAAATGCAATGAGACTCAACAAAGTGCCACGTTAGTGACGGCAAAGCCCAATCCGTCACTGCGCTTCGCTCTTACTGAAAGAACTTCACAACGCTTGCATTTTCCACAAGTCAGATTCTTCCACATCTAAGGCAGCAGCACAGAGCTGCACACTCTGTCCTGATGACTTCAGAGTTCCTTCGAGAACAACGATGCCTGGTATGGCAGAAGTGAACCAGGCTGCGCTCTGCAAAAATACAAAGTAGGAACTTGCCTGTTGTCCAGTATTTAATCTCTCTGGACTAGAGAGTGGTTTAATTGCAAACGACGTATAAGCAACCCTGAAGAAACACTTCAGGTATTTTTAGAGCAATGTTTAGAGTTTGGATCCTTAAATACACCTAGAAAAATGAAGTTATCTTGGTGAAATGTGCCGTGCTTTTAGAAAGATTGAAAGCCTGAAGTAAAGTGTTCAGAAATCTTTCCACAGCACATAAATACTATGTATCGCTTTCCAAAGTGACTCAGGCACACCTGAAATTAGGAGTAGGAAAAAGGCCCTTGGTCACAATGCTGACACTTGTAGGATGATGTTTTCCCAGGCCTTCAAATAACAAAACCCAGCATGAAGTGGTACTTAGAGGTAGGACTCTTTTTTTTTTTTTTTTTAAATTTTGGGACACAAAATTCAAGCAATTGTCATCCAAATATCGATTGCATGTGTCAAAATTATAGATCAACATAAAATGTTTATGCTGTCATTCTTGCCATCTCTCTGGACTTGCACAACATTTTTGGTAACTGCACCTTAGATTCTATACACCGGGCAAGATTTGAGCTTCCCTTTTAAATTACTGCAAAAATGCACCTACAAGAGCACAGAGCTCAGCAGAGGTTATCAGTCCAGGTGTTTATCTCACCATCCTGGCTGACTTTTTCAGCCCTCTTGAGCTCTCTATTGCTGTGTCCAGGAAATTTTTCCGGCTAATTTGAAGATGAGCCAGGAACATCTATAGTATCTGTAGCCAAAGTACTGGCTGCACTACTCCTATGGGAGTACATCCTTGATGGGATAAAATCAAGAAAAATATTCAATAAATTAAAATTGGGTCTTGCAGAAAAATATTCATAATTAGATCAGGAAATTATGATCTTGCAAGCAGACATTGCCTGACAAAGTGAATTCTGGTTTCAATTTTAGAAATTTAGGTGCATTTACATGGAGAAAGATATTTTTTGTTTTCTGTTAAGAGACCTTTTTTTTTAAACATGAATATCCAAGTAGTTTATTTAAATTTGAGGGGGCTGTTTTATTCAGCTTCTAGGCTTCTTCTATCAGGCAATGAAACACATTTTTGTTCTTGTGAAAGTAAGTTTCAGATCCTTGTCAGAAAGACACTGGCACAACTGCACCCTCCAGATGTGCCACAAGCCAGTTCTGAGTGCATAAAGAGAAGGGGTAATGTGCCATTTGGCCAGTGAAATACAGAATTCTACCAAAGAACCTTTGGGAACAAGCACTAAGAAGCTTGGAAAGCAGATGAGGTGGAGTCAAACTGTGCACTACCATCTGTTCTAGCACTGAGCTCCTTGCATTTAATAAGGGATGAATTTTCTTTCCTTTGAATGGCATTTTATTCTGTAGGATGTCTTCCTAAACTGTCTGCAAGACGTTAAAAATGTATGGTATTAATCAACATACTGAAATTCTGCCAATCTTATTTCAAAAGACAATTAGCAATAAAGTCTTGCTGATGTCAGCGGTTCTGCTTCTCAGGTTGGACACCTCTCCAGCTGACCCCATCAGCCTCCAGCCTGTGTAAGTGAAGAGCAGCACACCAAAGTCAGTAATCATCTTTGAAATATTTAAGCTAGAAAAAGCCACAAGATGCAGAATACTCACACAATGTTGCTAGAGCTCCTGTTGACATTTTCACAGGGCAATGGACAGAAATATATTTTTAAGAAATAATTGCCCATCAGCTGGTGCTGTCATTTTGCTTTAGTGTACAGTTTTTAAATAGATATAGCTTATTGTCCCCTGCCTCTGAAAATATACTGTAGCATGAGACACCTTCCACGTTCAAAATGTTTTTCTCTCTGTCCTCTGTCAGGGAGAATTAGGATGGCTGCAGCAAAACTATGAGAAGGAACTGCTCCTCTCACAGGATTTAATTGCACAATTGTATGATACTGTTTCTTGTACAACCACCAAAACTTTTGAAGATAAATATCTGAAGATTTTTCACTGCTGGCTTTATGCAGGAGGACTCTTCCGAAAGCAAACATTTTTTTAAGGCAAAGTGTTACTTTAAAAAAAAATTGCCCACATTTGCTGAGGGCACAACTGCATCAGAAGAAAGCCCAAACCTACCAAGCTATGTTCTTTGTGTTCAGTAGTAAACCAGCATAATATACAGATAGTGCTGGAAACAAGGGACATCAGTCTAATTAGATCCTTTGTAGCCTCACAACCGAAATGCTGGAAAAGAATTTTGGATATGAGATGCCCATATGGGCACAGCTCTGCTGTTACTTCCTATCGTGCTGAGGTACTGGTAATGGAAACTTTTACTACATCATGTTCTTCTGAGCAACTTCTCTAGCTGTGGTTTTCTGCTATTCCCCTGATAAAAGCACCAAAGTGGTGAGAGTTTAGCGAGTATGTAAACCTCTCGCATGAATTTGACACAAGAGCTCTCAAAAGCAAAACTGCGAAATTGGAGACGCCCAAACGAGGTCATTTCTCATCTGTTGGCACGGCAGGTGCTATTGTGATGTTAAACTTCAATGTCTGCTTTGATTTAGTTCCGAAGAACTTTGACGGAATTAGCGAGCACAATGGGAAATGCTGTGAAAATTCCAAGAGCATCTGAGGAAACAAACATGCTGAGCCAAACGGGTAAGCACTCATTTCATTCCTTTCGAGAGAAAAAGATGTTCACGATATATGATAGACTCAGCCATGTGTCTGTCTTCACCCGCCTGACAAGAGCAGGCAAGTGTGTGGCTGCTGTGGGAGAAGGAGGGCATCCACCAGACAGTATTTATATTTAGCTACGTTCTAGCTCATTTTCCAAGAAGCACTTTAATTAAAACCCTGAATGTTAAACGTATTATTTGCTGGTGCTCCTTGAAAGATGTTCCTTTCAAATCAGAAAGCACTGAAATGCTACTTCAGAAACCAGGAATGCTGTGTTTTGACATAATTGCATGTGATATTTTATACAAATTTATTCTTGAAATTTGGGGTTCCTTTATTTAAGGTTAAAAATTTTAATGATGTTATGCTTGCACTGAACCTCACTTCCATCCACTGTCAGATAATTGCATTAAAAGTAGCACACAGCCAAACTGTCACCAGGTTTATCCATAAAAGCTATAGAGGAATACAGGTTTGACAGGGCAAGCTGCCAAAGCAGAATATAGCACATCTGCCCTCTGGAACCACACGTGAATTAATCAGGTTGCAAATCCCTTCCTGCTACCTCTCTAGGCTGGTAGAGGTCATGCATCGGAGGGGGAAAGAAAGAGGGTTTTGGTGATCTGCTGCTACAAATTGGGAGTGAGTGGGTGGAGAGTCAGTACAGCCTCTGCCCCCCTGGTGCACTAATACAGACAGCTGGCACAAGAGCTGCAATAAATCACTCCCCAAAGGTGAAGAAGAGAAAACAATTTTGGGTTTTTTCCTTTGAGTTCGGGGTGGGGGTTTTTTAGTTGCCTTTTTTAAAGTGGGGGAAGGCATTATTTAAAATTTTGGGGTTTTTCCATGAAAGATTTTCAAATTGGGCTGCTCATTATCATAAGGATAAGGAATCAGTCTGGTTTCATTTTTTGCTGCAAGGAAACTCAGCCCTATTTTAGTATGGTCAGGTACTAGCTGAAATGGGCAGCCTTGCAGCCCCAGAGGTCCTGATGTAGCAGAGACCAAATACTACTCAGCACATTACTACAATTATTTTTTTCATGAAGAAGAGTGCCTTATGCTGATATTCCCAACAACTGCTGACACAAATACCACAAATAAACACCAAAACAGAGACATTCACTCACTCAGAGCAGATGAGCATGCCATGGCTGTGACCAAGTTGTACTGGTCCTGCATATGCTAAAAGTTGGAAAGTAGCAGGGCTAAAAACAACAGCATCCTTCCTGTGATGGAAATAGAACAGACCCCTAAAGGACAACTCAGTAAACATTGATAGCACAGTGATTACAAAGGGAAAATATCCATTTAGGAATTCAGGACTCAATCTAATTGCTCTCTCCTACATGTCTAGCACATCTAGAAAAGTGTGGTGTTAATCTTGCCTGACCTCCTGCTACCACCTGGGGAGACGACAAGTCTCCTGTAGCTGCAGAGGCACCTGCCAAGGGCATAGGGAAATCTCAGACACTCTCACAGCTGGAATTGCACCAGATACCTATGTTTACTCATCCAAAGGCAGGGGTTTTGCCATAAAAATGATCAGAGTGATGGAAAACCTCTCCTATGAGGAAAAGTTGGGAGAGTTGGGGTTATTCAGCCTGGAGAAGAGAAGACCAGGAAGACCTTATTGCAGTCCTCAATACTTGAAGAGAGCTTATGAGAAAGATGTGGATGGACTTCATAGCAGGGTTTGTTGTGATACAACAAAGGATAATGGTTTTAAACTAAGATGGGGTAGATTTAGACTAGATATAAGGAAGAAATTTTTTACAGTGAGGATGGTTCAACACTAGACCGGGTTGCCCAGATTGGTTGTAGATGTCCCATCTGTAGGAACTTTCAAGATCGGGTTGGATGGGGCTCTGAGTAACATGATCTGGTTGAAGATGTCCCTGCTCATTTCAGAGGGTTGGACTAGATGGCCTGTAAAGGTCCCTTCTGACTCAAGCTAATCCATGATTCTAAGATTGATCAGCCTACATAGCTCTTTGAATCCATCCATGTCTTAGTCTGGATAAGACCAGTGTCTTTCATAACGGCTTAGATGTTGCTAATGAAAGCTGGGAATTCAAACATCAGTACTGTCATTCAAATCCAATGAAAAAAGATTTCTAGAAATGAACCCGGTACTAAAGTGTGTACTGGGGTTAAACCAGTGAGTTTGTATCTGTTTGCCTTCCTGAGCAGATCAAACTCCAAATCACATCATAAAACACAGAAGATTTCCATCAGGCCAGGAACAGATTTGATTTAACTGAAGTTAAATTGGAGATTCCAATCCATGGACTTTCAATAGTCAAAATAGTTATTAGGAGAAGTAGGTTTGACACTGGCTCATTTCAGTGAGATTGAATAAAATGAAGGACTGAAACAGAAGGGAAAGAATGAAAGGAAAGAGTTTCCAACAGAAAGGGGGAAGAAAACAGATAATGAGCCTGCAGACTTGATCTGCAGTGTGAATGTGTTCATCAGACCCCTGTGAGCCCCTTGTGCTGCCTGAAAGCTGCACTGAAAGCAAAAGCTTGTGCTTTCCTCACCACCAGTGTGCCAGTCGTGGTCCTGAGAAAGGGAGCAGTGTATAAGCTGTATTTCCAAAGGAGGCATTTGGAGCCCAAAGATGACTGCACTCCATCTGCCAGCACATAGTACAGGCAACCCTGGCACAACCCAGGGACTGATGACAGAGTAACCAGGGCAGCAAGGGGTCATCAAGGGTTGTGAGCCCCTCTCTGTCCTCCTTCGGAACCCTGAACCAAGCGTTAATCCTTTTGGGCTGCACCTGCATAACTCTCAGTTCCCAAGCTGGCTGGTTTAGAGCTAGCTTGGGTACCAAAGTGTGACTGCAGCCACACCTTGCGGTGCTGCACAAACAGACTCCCAGATGCACATGAGTGCTCTCCTTCACCCCCTCTGGTGCATGCCATGCCATAAATCATAATATTTCTGATGGCCAGTAAAGCTGGATGATGCATGGATCTGAATTCCAAACAGCTCATTCCCACTCTGGACATGGACCACATCAGTGCACAGCACGGCAGATTTTTGAGGGTGATAAGCTGGATCTGGATGTTCTGCCTATGCTCTTCCTACTCTCTAATAATGCTTCACACCCCATTACCACTGAATAATTTGAAGGATACAGTATTCAGTCTCACATTTTGCAAGACATGCAGGTGTGAAGACATCTAAAATTAGCATGTATTTCACTTCATTTCCTACTCCTAAAAACACCCAGAATTAACACCTGATTCAGTGGAAATGTCTGCACTTCGATCTTTCCACTCTAACTTTTGAGTTGTTCCATTTCAGATGTAACCTACACTTGCACTGTGGAGGAGAGCTTGTGTTAGATAAACTCAGGCAAATCTTTTTTTCTTTTACATCTTGAAAGTGTGGGGAACTTATCAGATCAAATCTATTAGATCACTGCGAAATTTAGGTGTGGAGAAAAAGTGTAATTTGTTTAGTTCCTGTTTCCAGGCTTTTGTGTTTGTAAGGAGCTTGTACGGGTTCTGCGAAATGTTGTAGAGTGTGGTGGGGTATTTTGCATGACCAAAAAACCCAGTGAGGTTTGACTTAAATACCAATCAAAATGAAGTGAAAAAGGAGGGGATTCTCTTCTTTCCTTACACTTTTATATAAATGTATGCAGTTTAAGAGATAACATTTGCATGGATGTGGAAGATAATACTCTGATAAATTCCTTCCTTTTCAGAACTACAAATTGACATGCAAAATTGAAACAAAACTTAATATAAATATGAAAGTGTAAGGAAAGTAACAGGTCTTGCTAGAGTAGAGAAAAAGTCATGTACCCCACAGTGCGTAACGAAATGCAAATAACCAGTACGCAAAGAAGGAGAGCAGAAAAGCACTTGTTTTCCACTCTTTCACTATGGAAGCAGAATATTTATAAATAAACAGCCTAAATTTAAAAAAAACCCATTGCTAAAGACATTGTCCTTAAGCTAAAAAAAGTTCTATTCCATGTAGTACTACATGTTGTATTACAATCTGCAACGAGAAATTAAGTGGCGGCACTTTATCCTCATTTTGCTATTTTTAAAATGCACCTTCTGGCCTCTATTTCTTGTAGTAGTCCTGGGTAAAGATTTTGTTTCATCAAAAAAGACTCAGTGTCAATATTAAGGTCTTATTAGCCTCAGGTACTTTCATAGACAGTAAGGTGCCACTAGATTTTCTGTGTGGAACAAGGAAGCAATCAAAGGCTTAGCACAGAATGTCTTCAGTAGAGTTGAACTAAGTGTATAATAAGTTGTATTAGACAAATCACAGTGGCTGGCTGTACTGCACTAGTCCTGTTCAATTCAGTGACATTGATCAACTAAGAAAACCATGACAATACTAATACTAAACACATCTAAACACATTCTCAAAATAATCACAGAATGGTTTGCGTTGGAAGGGATCTTAAAGTCCATCTAATTCCAATCCCACTGCCATGGGCAGGGGTGCCATCCACTAGATCAAGTTGCTCAGGCCCCATCCAACCTGGCCTTGAACACTTCCAGGGATGGGGCATCCACAACTTCTCTGCATAACCTGTTGTGGTTTTTTCTTCATGTTTCCTTCAGCCTTTCATCGTTATCTCTGTGAGTTGTTTCTAAGGCCCTGAGACACATAGGCTGAAAACACAGAGCCAGTTTCGGCATTCATTCAGGATGTTGCATCTAGGTTTCCCTTAAAAGCCTTAAAGAGAAGTTGGCAAGGAATCGATATTAAATGAGAAAAAAACTAACTGGATACAGTATGTCTATCTCTCTATCTAATTTCTTTTTCTCCTTCCCTGAATTCACACCCATTTTTGCACACCCATCCATTGTTGGGCTGCACAGAGTGGAAAGTATGGAGATCAAACCACCTCTGAAAATGTGCTGCTAGATGGTGTTCCTAAGGATCAGGGCACTGATCCTGGTGGAGGCAGAGGGAAGCTTTGTCTTCCTGTGAGCTGGTAGAGGGTACTGAGATGTGCAGAGGGAAGGAACTGCTTCCAGAAGAAATGCAGGCAGTGTATTGCACAATCCCTCTTGCCAGGACTTCTGCTAAAGAGCTCAAAACACCCAGCATGACACATTTCTGAATCTCCCAGCTATCAGCATTTACTGGCCACCACAGATTCCAGCAGGATGAGGAGCATTTTACATTTGATAGTCCCAGTCTTGTGTAAAGTGGTCCACCCTTTAGAAATCCGGGAGACTCAGCATGTCCTACACAGGGTTCAAGACCCAGAGTCATTCCAGCTTATGGAAAAGGTCTCATCTCTTTGCTGACCTCAGCTCTGCAAACTGCCATTGTACAATGCTTTAATCTTAAACACCCACGTGCCTCTTTTCTTTCATTGAATCTCTAGTACAGTTTCCATGCAAGGGTGAGAACAAAGTGCAGTGGCTGATCATCAAGCTCCTTTAAAGAATGGTGGAAATGGGCAATAATGGCCATACTCATTGACCTTGATCTAAACCAATTTCATACCTTTGAAAAGTATCAGTGCTGTTAAACAATGGAACAATTCAACACGCATCTTCCTTTTCTTAAATATAATGCAACAAAACTGTAGCTGGAGGCAATTAGAGACAGTGGCATTAAACAAACTGGGTTACTTCCTAATAGTATTAATACTTACTAATTTTTTCACTTTCAAACTGAATATGTCCTTTAAATATGGTAATTACTAGAAAAAAGTGTTCTAAATTTAGTTGCTTACAATTAACCACGTGACTTTTTTTCATTTCTAGTATTTCACATTCCTCTTATGCATCTATAGGTTCATCTTTAGCTCTTTATGTTAATTAAGTGACATTTCAGAGATTTTTGCTCCCATTTGACCTACTACATAAAATCTATCATACCTAATGAAAAATTCATTTCTGTTTCAGAACTCTACCTTTGTTTTGAGTGACATTTTCTTCCTTCTTTCACAGGTCAGGAGAGTGACTTCCTTGCTGTTCTCTATGACTATCCTTCAGCAGACATAAGCCAACCTATATTTCATGTAGGGGAAAAACTACGTGTGCTATCAGAGTAAGTTGATCAATTTATTTTTAAATTAGGTTTTATTACAATTAGACAAAGCTCTGTTTTATGTACCTGACCCAAACTGGATGCAGCTCAGCAAAATGAACTGAGTTCAGAATTTTCAAGGAAGGATGCTTAGCCATAAGGTAAATTTCCATGTAGTTTAAGGATTTGGGATTACAGATTGTTCTTTGATCCTTAGATTTCTCTTAGGTTTCTCAAGTTGGATTCAGACTCTGTTCTAAAATAAGACTCAGAACAGAATTCTGCTTTGAAAAAATGATTATGAGAGAGTATTCTCTAAATGTTAGTGGAAAACAGTAAGAGCCAAAATAGTTTGAATCGCATAGAAAAAAAAATCATTCTGAATTTCTTTATGTCTAGTGTGTCTGTCATTTTCTCTCTCACCGTTTTTAATCTAACAATTCCATTATGATTTAGTCTTAGAATTTCATCTTTCTTTAAGGCAAATCTAACAAAAATAAAATAAAAAGTGGTGGGTCTTCTTCTTCTTTTTTTTATTATTTAATCAATTCTGTATTTTCTTAGTGGAGAAAAAAAGAAGTCAGCGATTTCTCAGCCAGTTCCACTCAAAAAATTTAAGAGCCCCAGAAGGAAGCAGGCTTAAGAGCACTAGTTCAGACTGACCTTAAGCATAGTGCAAATATTGTCAGACATGAGAATGAGCACACTTCCTGAAAAATGGAAGCCAGCAGCCTTGATATTCTTCTATGCACAACTTGTATCAGCACACAGTGACCTCTTGGAAGTTACTCAGCCCCACAGCCACTATTTGCACTTCTCAAAGTGAAATGAAAGACTTCATTTTTGCAGCTGGTGGAGCAGATGGATTCAATGGGAGACCAGACACATTAATAGCAGAGAAATCCTCTGAGGACTTCTAAACTCATTTTAAAAAAATCTCAATCAGATAGTCAAATGGCTGGAGGAGAGAGGTACCCAAGAGAAGTATCACGAGCAACTGATGAGTTCTCACTCTTCTCCAGGCCACCATGACCTGCAATGGCCTTTATCAGTCACAAAACACAGGCCTTTGTGGACCTTTGGTCTGACCCAGAATGGCTGCACTTTTGTTCTGCTGACACAGTGCTTTCCCTGCCTCCCTGAACCTAAAGGTCCCAAGACTCAGACAATACCACCAGATAAATTTTTGGCTAATGGAGAGCTCCTGTAAACCAGAGGAATTCTTCTCCAGTAGCTTCTAGCAGTATAAACCTTGCTGCAGTTTGCAGAATGTACATGACATGGTACAACAACTGTTTTAGCTTGGAAATTCCAGCTTGAAGCCTCACTCAGCTTTCATCAGCTCCAGGCCCTCACACCACCACATGACTGCCTATGCCTGTATCAGTGGGAATTGTATGTGTGGCATATCATATACATACACGTGCTGCAAAGTATAATCTACTGCAGGAACAACTTCTAAAAGAACAGGCTTTGGCAGCAGAAGTTTTTGATGTTTCCCAGTTGTGCAGTGATCAAGGGCTTCTTCTCCTGATGGATGAATAAGAGCCAAAGCAAGCCTTGATGGGAAATTTTCTCTTCCTGTTTTGGATCATGAGCCTGTTCACAGTAGACACGACAGTCCAATGCCCTATGCAAACCACAGTGTCCCAAAGAAGGACCTGTTGTCCCCTGCTGGGGTAGGTGCTGATGTCAGTGGGAACTACTTGCCTGCAGCCTCTTCCTGCTCAGAAGCCGTAACTCTTTTTCCCAAATCATTTAAAGAAGTAAAATACAGTAAAAAAGAAGAGTAGCACAGCATGACCAGAGCACAGGTGATGAGGAGTCACCACAGAGGTGTCAGCATGAGCAGGCGGCACCTACTGCTCCTACAACAGCAGCTTTTCAGCCTTCTACCAAAGTAATGATGTGTAATCAGCCCCACCAGCCCTGCCAGGAACAGGACATATGGAAACTCCACAGGAAATGCAACTCCTCACAGATATTTGTGACAGCTCTGGGTTGGCAGAATTAGATAAGCACCACTGGCACAGCTTCTCACTCCCCACACCAGTCAGGCACCTTTCATTACCAGATGAACAACTGCATTCAGTTGGCAGTAGTCAAACCAAATGTCCTCCAAGATTCGCCCTGATCTACATAACTTCTGTAGTTACTGCCCCAGGAGAGATGTGCTGATCTGCGATTTTTAATCATCATAGGGATTTTTCAGGGTTAGTAATATTAAAGTTTGGAGGGAGAGAGATGACGAGTCTCTCCGTTTTTTTTTTCTTATTGCAATTCTTGGTTCTGTCTAGGAGAGTTCTGGGGGAAAAAAAACAAAATAACCTAAAGTTCTTATAGATAAATTCACTTCAGCTGGAAAACCAAACCCAAAACTTTTGAGGTATCCTGGAATTTCCAGCTCCAACCAGTAGATACTTCCCTTTTTCCCTCAGCACAGACATTCTGGTCCCAGCAGCTATAACACATGACATCTAACCTAAGTGATTTCAACTCAGCTGCTTTGACACACACTGAGACTCTGGTTTGCAGTCTGGACATTACTTTGGGAGCATTTACATGAACATCCACGAAAACACCATTCAAATACAAGACACTATTTTTTGGATTCAAACTCTTAAAGTGAAGGTGGAGAGAAGCCATCAGTCATCAGCATCCTTGCACTATGACTAAAGCTCTACACGTCCCTGGGAAAATTCTCGGTACCCTGTATTTCTGAAGGGATTCAAGAGCCAAAGCCAGCATTCAGAATCACAGCAATAACCTAAGATATATTGGGGAAAATACATATGTCTGCAGCTTCAGCTACAAGGTCTTTTTATACTGGAGTCTGTTCTGCAACTCATGGAAGACAAGGAAAAGAGCAAACCACGAATGAGGTTCTGTTGGACTGAAAGCCCATTCCCAAGCAGACAGGCTCCATTCCCCAGGCACCTCTGCCCTGGTGTTACAGGGCTGTCCAGACACAACACACTCAGCTGTAAACCAAATATCTTGGACAACAGTACAAGTCTAGCTGTGGGAAGGCAGAGCACAGCATGGTTTAACCACTGAGTATTTACCCTTCCTGTTTCAACTACAGAAAAATATTTTATTACTTACGTAATTTAAATGGAACAAATGTAGCTTATTTCTGTGTCCAAATTTAATTCTCAAGTAGGTTTAGAAATGGAACTACTCTAAATGAAACCAAACTGGGTTGCTTTGTGAGTACATAGTTTCAGGAGCACACACAGAAGGTTGCAGATTAAACTGAATGTCTTCACTAATTTCCAAAATGATGACAGACTCTGAAAATACATCTGAAAATATCCCTTCTCTTGTTTTCACACAGTGAAGGAGGCTGGTGGAGAGTCCATTCCCTTACAACAGGTCGAGAAAACTATATTCCAGGAAAATATGTAGCAAAGGTTTATCATGGGTAAGTAAATACATTTCCCACAGCCTTTCAATGCCACATTTTTACATATTCTCCCCTGATTACTCAGTTGTAATCCAAACAATGCCAGCAGTGACTTGACAGACAGAAATTTTATTTACTGACAGTCTAAAATAGCTCTTTTGAAAATTCAGAACATCAAATCCACATACAAATTTAGACTAAGTGAAAAGGAAAATCCTCTTTTGAAATGCTGGAAAGAGCCAAACCCACCTCGAATGGCATATAAGATATTTAATATATTTCTGTTGCATGGACTGATTTCTAACTTTAGGACATTGATAAGGAGAGTCTATTTAGAATGAATTTTTAATATTTACATAGAGCAATCTTTAAGCTAGGTTTGCTCATGAAGAACAGGCCAAAAAGAACAAATAGAAACGCTAATAAATCATTCAAGAATGTAAACTTTCTCACTGGAAGAACTAAGGAAATTTCAGACATTTCTTGTTGCCATAGACACTTCTCAGGAAAAAAAAAAAAACATTATTAAAGCACACACTTAAAAGTTCTCTGGCAAATGTTTTAATACCTGTTTAGTTTTAAGGATATGAATGGTGAATGTCACTGTGAACTATGCAAGTGCTTAAATTTTAACACGCTTTTACATCCTCCTGAAACAGAGATGCTTTCCCGAAAGCAGGGCACAGATGTGGGGTAATGGAAGCTACTGTCTGAAGCTTCAATGACAGCACACTGGATCAAACACATGAGAACAACTTTAAAATAAAATGCCAGTAACTGTACACCAGCTGAGCAAGCCCAGGTGCATGGTCAGACACTGGCTGTGGCAAAACACAGCAGTGCACCAAGCTACGGTAAAAATTTGTAGGACTAATTCCACTTTCCCCTATCCACAAAGCCCATTAACCTAAATGGGTGGACTGTTCCCTAGAAGAAGCAAAATCATTTCAGCTTATTTGGGGTTTATTTATGATACAATTTGGGGTTAACAAATGTGGTTTAAATGAAAAAGAGAGATTTAACTAATGCCACAGATGTCATCAATATAACACATGGATCTGTCCCCAGCAACTCAGACAAAAAGTCTTGTTTTCCCTAATAAGTCCAAACACTATGATGCTTCTCTTAACCTCACAAAGGTTAATGGAACTCAAAACCAGCAAAACTTTCTCCATAAACTGGGGAAATATGCCTGAACATAGTTGAGAGAATAACTATAGAAAGCCACAGTGTTATTTTTGCAGCCACTTTTCATGGCTAATGCAGCACTTTCACAGCCACATGCTGCTCTCTGTTTCCCTGGTGTCCAAATTTCGGAATTTGTTTTTTCCTGCTTCACAGCTGGTTATTTGAAGGGCTGGGAAGAGAAAAAGCAGAGGAACTTCTACAGCTACCCAACACCAAGGTCGGATCCTTCATGATCAGAGAGAGTGAAACTAGGAAAGGTGAGACAATACAGATTTTTTCCCTCTTGATCTCAGGCATTAACAGTTTTACAGGTCTTTAATTCACTCCCTGTCCTGCTTCGTATGGATCAGTCCAAAATCAGAAAATGCATAGAATGGAAAGGTGAAGGCACCCAGTGCAATGTGCCAGCCTTCCCCAGTCACCTACTGGAAACAGGGTTATTGATGGCCATGGAAAGTTCCATGGGCATCAGCACAAACAAGACACAGTTGTTTAAACACTATTATTTACTTTGGTCGCATGCAAATCTTATGAGGCAGTGGGACTTTTCAATGAAGGGAAAGTCATAGCTTTGCCTTGATCCACAAAAGATTGATTCAAGAAGCTGTAAAATGCACACCTAGTAGTGGGGGTGGCTGATAAGTGTGTTTCCTATATAAGCAGGGGGCTCATTTATTTACTTTTAAAAAATGACAGGCCCTCAGTTTTATTTTCTTTCTTTTGCTACATGGGAATTATACTGTACCAATGTTATACTTTTATTTTCTTCGATGGGGACATAGAATCTTAAAATATCCTGAGTTGTAAGGGACCCACAGGGATCACTGAGTCCAACTCCTGGCCCTGCACAGGACACTCCAGGGATCCCATCATGTGCCTAAAAGCATTGTCCAAATACTTCTTGAACACTGTCCAGCTTGGTGCTGTGACCACTTCCCTGGGGAGCCTGCTCCAGTGCCCAACAATCCTCTGGGTGAAGAACCTTTTTCTGATATCCAACCTAAACCTGCCCTGACACAACTCCAGGCCATTCTTGGGTTCTGCCACTGGTCACCAGAGACAAGAGATCAGTGTCTCCCCCTCTGCCGCCCCTCATGAGGAAAGTGCAGACATCAATAAGGTCTCCCCTCAGTCTCCTCTTCTCCAGGCTGAACGAATCTCCCATGTTCAGTGTTCTGTCTTCCTTTTCTGAAGGACCAGAACACATCCTAATATCATAATACTACAGATGAATGGGAATAATACATCATCTGTTCTGACCTCTTGCATACCACAGGCCAACTAGTTTCTTAATATCCATACTAAATTCAAAGAAATTTAGGATTAGCATTCAGCCCTTGCCAATAAATGCAGCAAAACAGTTCTAAACAAAGAAAAATCCACGTGGCCATCTCCTGCCATGACTGCGTTATGAGGTCTCAGCTACTACATTACTCAAAGCAGACTAAATCAGAATACCAGCCTGTGAGTCTGATCTCCCTATTCCATGGAAGGCAAACAACTTCTGTAAAGGAAATACAGCAAAAATAAAGGAAAAGCACACCAGAAATTTAAATTCAACCAAAATCTCAGGCCACGTTATACCCTTTATTATACTTCTGTGTATATATAAAGTATACTATATAAGTATGAAATAGGATGCCCACTCAGGTTTTTTCAGCTCTTTCTGAGATGTTTTGGGCAATGGCACCACATCTTACAGATACTCAATTCTGCTACAGACACCCAACCAGAACTGCAGCCCTACTTTGGTGTAATTAGTTCTTCTCTCTCTCCAGGGTTATATTCCTTGTCAGTGAGGCACAGGCAAGTGAAACATTACAGGATCTTCCGCCTTCCGAATAACTGGTACTACATCTCTCCACGGCAAACCTTCCAGTGCCTTGAAGACCTTGTCAATCACTACTCAGGTAAAAACAAGTGCAGAACAAACATATTTTCCACTGGCAACTGTAAAACTATCTATCAAAGGTCCAGAACAAGAAGTTTTGCCTGTGTCCAAGACTTGTAAATACTGCCACAGAAAAAGCAGTGGGAAAAGTTTTGGTTTATATCTTTTCCTTTATTTTTCATCCTAAATAAAAATATGCTGCCCTTAACAGAATAACTGAAATCAATACAAGAACTCAGCTAAAAAAAGACACATAGGCTCTGCCTGTATCAGTACAGGATATTTTATGGCCATGTCAATAACACTATTTGGGCCAAACACCAGGGTCGAGCACTTCCCTAGAGAACTTCCAAATGCAGTTTGGAGGTCAGCACAAGCCAGGGAATCCCAGCCCCTTCAAAGGACACCTAAAGTCAAAGTCTGAGCATATAAAAATGTTCAGCTGTACAGACTCCATGTACCCATGGTTCTGGGTTCCAGAAACAGAGTTAAACTCCTGGCTGACTCTGTTTGCCAACATGAATGTGTTTGCCTTTCATTTATTTGCCAAACAGACAGGCAGATAGCACCAGGACATGCAACACCAGGTTGTCTATGCACATTTCTCTTAAGAACCACTACAGAACACAATCTTATCTGCAGCAGAAAGTTTTCAGAAATATTGTAAGCTTCTTCCCTACCACTTTAGCAGAAGCATACGGCTGGAATTTATCAGCACAAGTTATATCAAGGGGCTCAAGCTGTTAGCTCAGTTGTAGATTCAGCTTTCACTGTTACTAATATCAGTCCAGTAGACGACACCTTTTTCAATGACAGATTTATGGCAATTTAACCTGTGTCAGAGAGGTAACTTGACAAACGACACAATTAAGTGGCTGCAGTTACCATGCATCATAACGAGAACATTCTAAAATGAGGAAGGAAATTGCAAAAAACTTATTGCCCAAAGGTTACAAGAGAACAATAGCTTCTGTGCTTTAACAAGCAATGGGTACTGTGTAATTTTAAAAGTGGGAAGTTACTATACCTGAGTATTTCATAGGTAAAACAAAAAGTGTACTGGCCAAAGAGTACACTCATAAACTGAGGAGAAAAGTCATATTCACATTCAAAACAAGCAAATGAAACTTTCAAGTCCAATGATATAAAAAGAGGAGCAAGAATTTGGACAGGAGATATATATGTATTTACATGTTAGCTAGTTGACATATTTCACCATTTAGAAATAAGTAAACAATTGAAGCCTAAAATTGGGGGTGGGGCAGAACTCAAAACTTGTAGCAACTAACATTTTTACTTGAGTTATAAGTGTAAGAGGAGACATAGTTAGATTTATCTCACCTCCTTCCCCCACCCTGAGAAGATACAGAATCACCCTGAAATAAGGCTCAGAGATGTAGAACACCAGCATTCAGCCATAATGTTCTCTACTTGGGCAGAAGAATATCTTTGATGTTCCTAGTGGAGCAAGAAGAGGGTGGAGAGAAGAAACATAGATAAAAGTAACAGATGAACAGCAATTCATTCCACAGCCGTGTTTCACAGAAGAATAGGTGCACACACAATCCAATCTGACATTTTACACTCTGTTTGCATGGCTGAGACAATAGGAAGCAAAAGGAGAACTCACTAAGGGCTCAGAAAAACTGGGTTTAAGTTTCTGCTCTGTCACAAACTTCCTTCTAGCCTTTGAGCAAGTCACCTTGTCTTTCTGTGTCTCAGTTGCTCACTTGTACTGTATGAAATATACCCAAGAATAAGCTAAAAAGCAGAGGTATGAGGAAAGGAAAAAATTAAGCCTGTGTTACTGTGTCCTTGCTGAGAACACACAATTTTTTGAGTGCTACTGCTGATTTATTTGAGCATGTTTATTTGAGCATGCAAGTATTAACTGTCTGTGTATTCATTTCCCTGTTCAGAAGTTGCTGATGGTCTCTGCTGTGTCCTTACAACACCTTGTCTTACCCAGTGCACTAACAACAACACCGTGACGAATCCAGTTCCTCCTGTGGTGATGCGGAATAAAAATTTCAACTGGAGAAACATTCACAGGTACCACACACAGCACAGGCTGCCAGAAACAGCAGGGGTGTTTCCCAGCCTTGTATATACTTGTACTTGCAACGCAGAAGACACAGCTATTTATTTCCTTCTCCTGAAAGCAGTTTTAAATCTTGGACAATCTTCTGACATCAAGTTAACCCATGGAAACCGAATGCCCAGCTCTCTAACTGATAATCCAAATTTAACTCTGAAAGAAAGTACAGTTAGCATTCAATCATTTCTCCTATCCAGCTATCCATGCATTCATTCCCTTTGGGACTCCTGAGTCCTTTCACCACGGGGCAGGAGTAAGAGCCAGGTGACAAAGCCCAGTGACACCCAGAACTGCTGACCCATCCCCACTGATGTGCAGGGGCTCACAGGTGAGCCCTGGCAGGCAGAAGTGGCTCCCCCTTGTTCACACACCCAGGAAGCAGCGCAGGTGCAATGAACACGTTATCCCAAAACAAACCTTTCCTGTTGTGTCTCTCTCAACACACAGCCCAATTCACGAGATTTCTAATATCACAACTGACACAAGAGAAAGTAGGTCAGGTTTCAGAAGCTGGGGAAACAACCACCCTCAGAAACAAAAGCACCTTTTACTTTTGAAGTCTAAATTTCCCTCCACTACTCTTCCTTCACAAAACATTCATGTGCTTACCAAGGCAAGAAAATTTTGAGCAGTATTGAGGTAATTTTTCCTACAGATTAAGAAGAGAATATAGATGATACTCCCTTTTCAAGTGCCAAAAAATATTTAGATATCACTGTTGTACTGTTTTTTTGAGAACTGCTAAGTGACAGAAATGCTCAGTGATTTATGAGGCAGGAATGTTTTCATACAGCAAAAATAATGTTATTAGGTTGAACAACTGTTAATATTATCACAAGAGGCTCAGTCCAAGTAGCTGAAATGGTAACAAAATTTTGTTCTTTTAAAGGCTGGAGGTGACTGAAGATACCAAAAGCACCCTGGCAGCAATGGATGACTCTTGCCTCAGCTATGGCCTGAGGGAAAGCATTGCTTCCTACCTCTCCCTAACGGAGGATGACAACGCTTCTTTTGCAAGTGCCAGAAAGAAGAAATCCCAATCTCTCATATACACGGGGAGCAAACGTAAGAGTGCCCTTCACTTGCCACCTACATCCTATGAAGACCAAATATAAGACGAACAGGAAAAAACCACAAACTGATGAGTTAGAAGAGAAATCAGAGCATCCTGTGGTCCTGCAGTCCTTTGACAGCTGAGAAATACAATCAGCCCAGCTGGTGACCAAACCCCAGCAGTGCTTCTGTATTTCCTCTTCTGAATGTTAACCAGAGACCTTCTCAAGGGTGCTATCTCAGCCATGGCATATGCTGGGAACATCGCCAGTGCACCAGAACTGACCCACAAGTAGGATAAACTGAGATAGACTCAGTCAAAAGCCAAGTGATGCAGGTGACTCCTCCTCAGGGGCAATGCCCAGCATTGTACAAAGGTGACTGAGTAGGGAAGGACAAACTACAGCTCAAGAACTTAATTTAAGTCTTACTCTGGTATTCTCCTCAAGGCTGAAAACCTTCTTTACAGAACGTATCTACATTGGAAAAAGGAGTCTTTTTCTTCTCAAGACAGACTTATCCATTGTTGTCAAGAACGGGTCAGAAAGAGGCCAACAACCCCAAGAAAGCATCTAACATCTGGCATCTAGGAAAGACCTGATTATAGTGACTCCATACTTTCCTTTTAGGAGAAAAAATTAAAATCAATGACTTTACAAGTAGCATTTAATTAATCTGCTGGCAGTGGCCTGCAGTGTCATAAAATAGTCACGAAATTAAGAACAGATTTAATTCACTGAGAAAAGCAGTTCCTGCTTATCCCTGAGATGAGAGTTCAGGCATACCCAAACATGTAACTCAGCTGCTCATAGTAAAGCAGATAAAACAGAGAACAAAGGCGGGTTTAAGTGAAAAGTAAAATGTAATAATATTGTGCCTAACTGCAAAAGTTGGCTTGCAAAGGTGTGACCTATTATGTGTACAGGTAGATATTTTAACTTCGACTTCTAAAGTCAGCCACATATTTATGTATAATATTTATAATAATAGCAGCTTTTTAAATAATTAAACTAAGAGAACAAATCAGTAACAGTGGATGTTAGAGATCTTTCCTAATTTCTTGTCTGAAGAGAGTTATGTCAAATAGTAATTACACTTTCCATCAAACCACTTAAGGATTAGAGAGTTTTCTGATTTTTTTTTTTTTTTACAGGTTTGTACCATTTTCTAAGTGATAAAAGATCAGGTAGCATGTTCCTTTGAACCTGCCTTGTCATTGCTTTCTAAACCAAGCAATCACTCAAGTCTGAGGTTGTAAAATGCTGCAACCTATGCTCTTGAGCTGAGATGGTTTCAATCCAATATTCTCTTGTACCTTTTTGCACAGATTTGAATAACAAAGTTTTGGAGAAACAGAGAATGGGAGGGTGTTTTATATATATATATATATATAAAAATATATATATAATCTGTAAACACCTCTTAGGAAAAATTTATGTGCTCTTTAGATCTTGTATCAGGTCATTTGACTGGCAAGAAACGTTCAGAGATCAAAATATTTCACGGTCTATTTAAACATATTTCAGAACTTAAAGGATGAATGTAATTTGGCCAGTAAACATTGAACTCCCAAAAGCAAAAGAAACTCAGGAATTTGTATAATCTAATTACTGTTACTGATAATTAATATGTTACAGTGACCGCATTTTATCCATGAAATGTATATGGGGAGCATTAAAGATTTCTAAGTCACGACTTGTGTTTATTCATTAAAATAATATTCAGTAGTTACTTTGTGTTGCTTTTAGAAAATGGAAAACCTAGTGTGCAACGGGTACAAGCACGCAGCTTTGCAATGCCAGCACCCAGAAGGTATCCTTGATGGAACGTGACAAAAGAATCCCAGAGCCCACACAATTTGCAGCACTTGGACACACTCTGTGAGAAGGGGATAAGACATCTTCTGACGTTGGCAGGTTCAACATTCACAGACCAGTTCAGCTTGGAAAGGACCCCCAGGCATCCTCTGGTCCAACCCACTCTGTTCCAGCAGGGCCAACTCGAGACATTTGCCCAGGACCATGTCCACATGGCTTTGGAATATCTCCCGGGATGGAGACTCCACAAGCTCCCTGGGTGACCTGTGCAGGCACTCTGTCACCTTCACGGTAATGACACGAGAAAGTGACAAAAACTAATTAAATGTGCCATAGGGATGGCTGGATTTCACAGATGGTTATGGGGAAATTCTGAGAGGTCTGGCCATTTTTACAATTAACTGAAAGACTTTATTGGGAACCTTTCGGGAAATGTGGGCTTGCAAGGGATGACAGCCCCCAGATGATTTTATACAAAAATGACAGTACCTAAGAAACAGTATCAAAAATACAAAATTTGGGTAGAGACGTAGCAAAATTGGGATCATTGGGAAAAAAGTAACCAGAGGTGGCTGGTTTGTTTGAGAGGAAATGAGACTGGTAAAGCAGGGGGGGAAAGGAGATGGGAAAAGAGAGAAAAAGGGGATCTAAAGAGTAGCTGATTACCAGGATCAGGGATATTTAGGGTCCATGTCAGACAGCCCTGCAACTGACTGCAGTAGTTCCAGAAGGGCAATAAACCTCCTATTTCCACTATTGTCTGATCTGCTTCCATGGCCAGGAGGGCCCTGGTGTCTTCCCTTGCACTGGGTGGGAGAAGGCTGGGAGCTGCCCTTGGCACCCACCAGGAATGCCAGGAGAGGACACCCAACACAGCTGCCCTCTGCAGCCTCCTGCAATCCATACCATTGATCCAGTCTTCTGCATCAAAACTGCACTGGTAAATAAATCAATTAATCAAAAGATGAACTCAAATGCTAGGCTAATGCTCTTAAACCGTTTAAAACAAGACCATAATCACTGATACCACTTATTTCTAATCGTACCACTGAAAGACGAAATTAATTCAAAAAAGTCCCCATGATAGCTTTGCACTGATTTCTACAATCTGTTTTCAGATTTGTTCCAAACAAAAGCTATTATAGGGCAGACACAGGAAACTCAAAAGCATTTTGCTATTTCAGTTGCACATTTTCTAGTATAGAAAGTTTCATACACTACACCTCTCTGCATGCTCAGGAACAGCACGGTTTTATCACGCATAACAAAGACAGAAACAAGGAGCACAAAGCTGACTTCTGCAGAAGAACTGTATTGCCTCAGGAGATTTTCCTTCAGGAAAGCTATATCTGGTACATATTCTCAGTTTCATTATTCTTAGTCTGTCTGTGTGCACCTCCTTTTTTACAATAAAATTAAAAGTACTGAATCATTTTGATGTCTTGGAACAAAAGCAAGACACATCCCTTCACAGGAGATGTAAGTGAAAAACCAACTCTGGCACCACTTTAAAAAAAAAAAAACAGGGATCAAGTATATGTTTAAGCTACAAGTTACTGCTATTGCTGCTTGCTTTTTATTTTGTAAATGTATTTCACAAGAAAACTAAATCCACTGTGAGGCTGTCAGGATAAATAATTAACACTACTCTGAAATCTGAAATTAACACTACTCTGAACTCAGTGAAGATGCTGCTTTTGCCAAGACACTGGTCTTCACAGTCCCAGGAAGAAAATTGTTACAAACACTAGAAAAGAGGGAAAAATTAGTGTACCTGTCTGCTCATTGCACTTGCCACTGTTTTCCATTATTCAGTGTTCTGCTGTAGGAGAAAGAATGAGTTTGACGAGGTTTTTTTATGAAAGAAAAGATATAATGTGGAATTATTCTCCAGAAGCAACAATAAGCAAAGAGGTTCTTGCATGTCCCTTCCATAAGTGGCTCAGCTGTTAAATTACACAGTGTCAAGGCCTCATCCTCAGCCATGTCAGTAAAGGGTTTGTGACTTCAAAGTAGGATGAAACTGAGAGAAAAGGACACTGGGTCTTCTAGCAAATTAAATTATATTCCAAGAGCTGACTAAAAATCCAGGAACTGTGTGAGGAATTATCTGAGAATTACACAAAAACCCAATTAATGAACAGCAATTTTCAAAAACTTCCCTTGCCGCCCCCACTAGAGCGATGCAATTAAAATAAACTTATTGAGCCATGGGGATGCAAAAGGCAAGTTATGTTTCCTGAAGCAAGGGCACAGTGAAGAAACATTAAGTACTGAATTAAGATGTCATTATTTCCAAGGCAAGATTTTATTTAATTGGGCCCTCATCTTCCTGAACCAAGAATTCTATCCCACTGCTCACTGTTTCAAGGCAATATTGCTAGCAGAGACCATTTTGTCCAAGTAACATTTCTGCTGAACGTATAAACTTCCTCTGGTGATTAAGCCTCATTTCAGAGCACACTGAGCTTATCTGAGGCTGTGAAGATAAATGGCAGTATTGATGCTGACAAAACTGATCTCAGAGTCCTGAGACTCAACACAGGAAAGGCTGTAAGAATATGGATCACTTGGAGGGATGGAGAAAATGGTCTTAGCTGACAGGAAACAACCCCATCTGTAAACTGATTTTTACTCTCTGAAACTTGGTTTTCCTTTTAAATGAAATCTGTCATAAGATCCGATAAAAAGACTGGATACTTTCACATGTGGGAGTTTGGCTTATCAGTTTGAGAGTCTAAAAGCTGCTGACCAGCAACCGTATTTGTGGAATGGAAACTAAGCTGTTGTACCTACAGGTTACGAAACAAGGTTATTTATGTAATACACAAAAAACCACAGTGACGAAAACTGGATTCTTACTATGAGTAAATCAAACACCAAAATGCATCTCTTGTACATCCTGGTGAAGCATCCAGCTCCTGGAGATAACAGTCACAGGTGAGATGAAAAATAACTACAGCAATAACAGCCCTGTCAGTGCTGTCAAGGTACGGCGGAAATAAAACCAGCACCCACACACTGCAGCATCCTCATCTCTGTAACAACATCCTTTCACAATGCAGGTGAAGCTGAAGCAGGAATGGAACTTACCATCAACAGCACTCTCCTGAAAAGGTCCGTATCTGCTGTCTCGGTGAGCAGGTGGATGCTGGTGACATCGGCCCCGCCACGGTCGGCTCCCAGAGAAACCCGGCTGGGATCTCCCCCAAAGCTGGCGATGTTCTGCTGCACCCACCTCAAAGCCGCCAGCTGATCCAAAAGGCCAGCGTTTCCACTCGCCTCAGCTGAACCTGGTGTAGAAAACAAAATACAGCTGAAAAGAAAACTATAAACATTGAAGTTTTGAGTAAATGTTGCATTTTTAAGCAGCTCTTGCAGCTGAAACTTGACAAAGCTGATATCGGAGTTTAAAAGTCTCATGTAGTCTCTTCCAAGGTGATCACTTTACACACTGACTCCATTTCAGTTTTTACCACTCCACAGGGCAGCCCTGCAGGTGCCTCTTTGTCCCATTGACAGAAAAATAACACTCCAACTTCTAAGCTTCTTTAGGACACATCATGGCTGGAGACTTGAATCCAGGCTCAGATATCCATAGATTTAGACATAAGATTCTTTTTTACATAAGTAGCTCAATCTTAAAGTGAATTAAAAGCAAACCAAAAAATCTGTGTGCTTGCCAAGTTTTCAAGTTGGAAGGGACCTATAAGAATTACTGACTGTTTCCCTGGAGTACACCTGATTGTATGTTTCCTTCCTACATCCTTTCACACTTGCCCTGCCTGACCAATCAATATAAATCAAAACATCTTGAATTTCTTTATACTCTTCCAGATATTTTCCAGATATATTCTTTTAAAACTTATAATATTTATGTCTATATCCTTTGTGATTTTCCTATGTCTATCTGACAGAAATCTGATATATATAATTTTTCATATTTTTGTAAAAATAAAAACAAACAAGTAATTAATGATATGTTTCTCATGCCTAAGTATGACCACTTCCTTTTCAACACCAAAAAGTGGTAACCTGATACTTTGACTAATAAGAAACGAAAGCTGAAAGCATCTAATCATGCAACCCTGTAGGTAAGCTTGATTTTGTGTCAACAAAAGCAGAAATAAGTAATTCCTCCATGGTCTGTAAAAAAGGAATAGAAAATGATTATTCACTGTCTACTTCTTTTTAATCCACAATGAGCCATTCATTTTCAGAGTTTTAAAATTCTTCACATTTAAAACTTGGAAAAAACCAAAAACCCACAGGATAAAACAGAAAAGCCGTGAATAGAAAAACAGCTGAAACTATTTGTTTCTTCCATTGCCAAGACCAAATAGTACAAGTTTAAAATAAGGGTAGCTTCAGAAACTAGTGAATCAAAGTTAACAGAGTGTGGAATAAAAAGCTGTCACTGCTTGGACAGGCCTTGGGCAAAGAGCAGTTAAAGTGTACATCCTTCACACTGCTGTAATGAATTACTGAGGTACCAAAAACACCAGTTTACACAGTAGAATAAATATAGAGCAGAACAGATTACTGGTAACCTTGCAGGGCTTAGAGAAGCCCACACTACAACAGCCATTGTTAGGAACAGCCTTTCAGTATGGCAGCCAAAAAACTGAATGCCCCAAAAAACTATGACCTGTAGCCATCGTTTCAGATGATCAGTCCAAACCACACCAGTGAAGCAATGGAGGAAATGCTTTCCCTGCTTAGTTTTTTGGTTTTGTGGTTGTCTTTTGGGGGTTTTTTTAGTTTGTTCTGCACTCCATGACCAGTTCCCAGAGTTCTCAATCCAGCAATAAACTGACTATTTTAAAAGGATGTCTCATTTTAAGGGCTTCCTCCATGCCTATTGAGACCACTCCAAAGGAAGTGAAACCATAGAATCCTTCAGGTTGGAAGAGCCCCTTAAGATCATCAAGTCCAACTGTTAACCCAGCACTGCCAAGCCCACCACTAAACCATGTCCCCAGCTACCACATCTACATGTTTTTAAATATTTCCAGGGATGGTGAGTCCACCACTGCCCTGGGCAGCCTGTTCCAATCCTTTACAATCTCTTTGGTGAAGAAATTTTTATTGCACATCCATGTAAACATTTTAGCCACACAATCTGCCTTGCTACCAGTATACGAAACAAAAAGACCTAGGAGGGAAACATAATCAGTTCCTTTTTCCCTGGCAAAAATCCACAACCGGGTTGTGAAATATACCACACTGGAGAACAGATGCATGCATGGACATTCACAGGAGTTAGACTGAAAGAAACATGTCTGCCAGGAATCTTTTCCACTGCCTTTTTTGTAGGAAAAGATCACATTCCTGAGGACCACAGGAAACTGAAAAGAAACCAGAGTCCTTGTGTGCTTCCTTCTGTTATTACTAACCAGGAGGAGAACAATAGTGCTAAATAAAAGCATGAAAATCATTCTGGTTTATATGACTTCATGAAAAATAAAAAAAATAAAACCTAAAATCATGACTGTCTTCTCCATATTCCTACCATCCATATCATTGGCAATTCAGCTTAATTTTTCTGAATGCAAAGCAAGAGGTGAAGGCACTAGTAAGAATGTGCATCACTTTTTGCCACATTAATGGGTGACAGCAAATTAAATTAAACATCTTTTATGCTTAGAAGAAAAAGAGCTCTTTCCCTTTTTGCAAATGCCCTGCCGCTGGGAGACCAGAACAACTGTAGATAACAACAACTCCATCCAAACAAAAGAAAATCTGTTGTTTTCACTACCCTTCAATTCCATAAAAATCCATTTAACTCCTTCTTTTCTAGTTTTGCAATTTATAACAACTCAGCTTGAGAGGATTCAGCACTTTGGACAATGAAATTAATATTATTCGCAAGTTCGTAACTTGTATTTCTAACGGTAGGGCCTTCTAACAGTCCTGCTTCTAGGTCCTAAGGGTGAACTTCTGCCCCCTTTGAACTCAATGGCCAAAGTTCCAAAGGACCAGGTGAGAGACTCAAATGTCAATGGTTAACGACTTAAATAATCACACATCTGTTGTCACAGCACCAAGCCTGACAGAGCTCAAGGTGTGTTTGGACAACACTCTCAGGCACATGGTGGGATTTTTGGGGTGTCCTGTGCAGGGCCAGGATTTGGACTTCAATAATTCTTGTGAATCTCTTTCAACTCAAGCTATTTTATGAGTCTAGGATTGTACGATTTTCCCAAATACACATCAAGGACTTCCCAAAGATGAAGAGGCCAGGAAAGACTGTACTTTTCCTTGGCCACAGCTCCACAGTAAAGAGGAGCAGGAGAAGATCCCCAAGAAGTCCCTGCTTGTTACGCATCACCTCCATCTGAAGGTTTGCAGGAATGCCAGCCACATGCACCAAGCCCAATTTGGGACATGCAGGCAGAACACTGTGAAAAAGAGACTGAATAATTTCCCCGATCCCTAAATTATGGACCATTCTATAAATACTGCTACATCATATTCAGCCCAGCCAGCAGTTTCCACTTAGGAAGAAACCTAGGTGAGTTTCCCAGGGCTGAAGGAGGGTGGTGGGTAACGTGTGGGCAGTGCTGTGTAATGGAAGCTCCCACAGCACATATCCACACTGCATTTGGCTCTAGACAAAAAGAAATTATGGTATCACTTTCATAAACATTGGGTTTGCACTGATGAAAACAGTGATTTTTTTTCCCCCAGATACACCCATAGCCAACTTCTTATCTAAATAAGTAAGGAGCTTGTAGTGCCATCTCTCTATTTACAGAATGAAAGACAGGCTTTGCTGGAAGTGAGCTTTGAGCAAAACAGTAAGCAGAGAAGCGCAACAGTAACCAATAATTGCAGCTCCAACTCCAAATTAGGCAAAATCAACAACATCACTAGCAGTGGACACTCAAAAGAATCATGAGGAAAAGTATGTAGGTGAGGTATTTGCAAACATGGCAAATATGACCTCCTAAAGGTCATAAATATATTAAAATGCCCACTAAAGAGACCGAGGATTGCCACCAGACTGAAAGAGTTCCACTTGCAATTGTTGCATTTTCTCTCCATGAGTTTCTACCTGAAGTTCCCCTGCCCTAGGCAGAAGTGAAAGACGGTAGAAAGAAAAGTGTCCCCTACTTGCTTAAAAACGCAAGGCTAAAAGAGGGTAAAATGAAAAAAAAACAATCCCCAAGACCAGATGGCACAACCAAAAAGGTTTAGGGAGATTGAAGATATGTTTTCACGTGTACATTCTTCTTTGTACAAGACAAAATCCTTTTTGTAATGGAGATTTGTATAATTTTTAATGGCAATGGGTATTAGGAGGCAAGAGGGCAGCAAAGGTCCTTTACACTGGAACATGGAAAAGGGCTAAAAACAGAACATGCTAATGTACAGTCACATCCAGGACAGTACAGATTCAGATTAAGTGTTGCAAGTCCTTCAGAGAAGTCAGGTTGAACTGCTGAGGAACCAACCAACTATCTTTGTGCCATAGTTTTCACCCTTTCACATGAACCTGAAGTTATCAGTCTCTCCTCTTCCCCATTCTGACATGGGCACAAGAGAGCATCAGCAAAATTTCCATCCAATGGATGGAACAGGTTGGAAGCCAGAGCCATTGAAAACCATACCCACAATGGTAGACCACTGGAATTAGCACGAATTTCGATGACTAATCTATCTTCACATGTGTCTGCAAAACTCAATATCCAGAATCTCATCTGCAATCAGAAGTCTAGCCTGTGCTTTGATATAGATACTTGGGTTTGGTTTGCTGCTGTCCCTGTTCCCCCAGCCTCTCCCCTTTCTTTTCTGATCAAGTCTCTACCATTTCTCAGTCATACTTTTTCAAAAATTAAAATAATCAGTGAAAGATATAGATTTTTCAAGTTAAAAAATAACTTGGAAAAATAAAAAACAGAAACAGAAGTGTTACAGAATGCATAATTGCGTTTGCTCTGGAAATCCATCACTTACCAGTGCTCAGGAAGCCAAAGACACCAACCCGGTAGTTTGCCATCACGACAATGACGTTACCAATGGCAGCCAGGTACGATCCATCCAGGGTTGTTTTTCCCTCCTCAGGGTTGTAACTCCCCCCATTGTGGAAGAACAGCAACACTGACATGTTTTTGACCTGCCAGGACAACAACCAGATCAATATTCCTGCAACCAGCTTTGGTAGGTCACTGATGAGAACACAAGCAGCTTCCTCATGAACATTATCTGAGCCTTTGATAGATCTTTAACAGTGACCATAAAGAGGGGATATCTGCCTATCTGGAATTTAAGGGGGGTTGCCCACAAATGTCCACAATTGTCCACAATTACCTATATACCATTAAAGAGGGCACCATCTCCAACATAAAGTAGATCTAACAGCACCACTTTGTTCCACCACCCAACATCTCCTCTAGGCCAGCTCCTGCTGCCTTGGCCACTGAGCATGTGGTGTGCTTTGCTAGATCACATCCTCTGTACACAAACATGCAGGAAAAGTTCAAACAAGTGAGAAACAGGAGAAGGAAAAGGCCTGTTGGGTTGCTCCATCTTGAGTAAGACTAAGTCAACAGCTGTGCACAACCGCTTCCTGCTCTCAAGTCTTCAGCACTCAAACACTGCCTAGTCTCAAAAATGTCACTTGACATTGATATTGATAACACTCCGTGGCCCTTCAATCTCCAAGGAAATTTTCCCCTACCAGATATATAGAGGGATCCTTCAGAGAGGACTTTGTCTCTGCAGAGGAGAGACTCACATCTCACGAAGCACAGAAGGACTTTGCCACAAAAGAGCCCAGGGGGATTCCTGGAATGGCAAGGAGTCCTGGTCTGCACCCACGTTATCACTCCTGTCAGAGCCACCTGATTTTGCACAGAAACAGAAGCTTTTTCCCAAAGCAGCACCAGGTGTGGACCCCCTCTGCACACACAGCAGGGCTGCAGCCAGGCTGCCGCTGCATGAGCAGCAAAAAGGCAGAACAGCCCCAGGACACCTCAGCACTCACCAGCAGGTTACATGTCTGCCAAGGTGACACTCAAAAGAAATATCCTTCAGTGAACATAAGTGGGGAGATTGGTTTGTTTTCTTTTCTTTTTTTTTTTTTCTTTCCTGTAGCATCATCAAAGTAGATCTGGGGTTGGTTTTCCCTCCACCTAGAGGGCAATGGGCTCTGTTGCTGTTATTTTCTGGATGGAGCTTAGCTAAACACAGCAGTCCCACCTGTTCTAGCAAAGAATGTCTCCAGCAAAAACACAAATGGCTGTATGGGACAAGCAGCAGAGCAGTGATGGCTGCAGCATCCTGCAAAACTACAGGTTAGCAGGCAAACTACCCTCAACTGCCCTTAATTTGCACACAATTGTGTGCACTCCTCGCTTATCTCTCTGATGAATCAGTTCAGGGGCTTCTTGTGAACATGAAAATGTTGCCAAGAAAACACAAGAAATTACAAGCACTGAGATAGTTGTTTTTCTCACGAACTTCTCTTGAATTGGAACTGCCTAACTTGCAGTGCCTTGTCCTCATTTCTGCACTGCTTGCAAGACAGAGAGATGGGGGTGAAGAAAAAAATTAAATCATCTGTTTTCACATGGAAATTCATTCTGAACTACAACCACATCGAGTTGTGTCAGCTAAAATGGCATTAACCATTATTTTGAGCCTGCTCCATCCACTAAGCTCAGCATAGTTAAGACTGAGGCTCACATTAAGCATTTCCCAAGTGTCCACATCCTCCTCTGTGGACACTCAACCTGCAGTTGACCCATAAATTGCATATTACATTATTCTGAGTGACTTCACACAATAAAAAGCTTAAGAAGGGCAAAGATGGGCAGTAAAATTTGGAAATGGAAAACCAAAACAACAGCTGCAACAGATATGGAGTAATTCAGGGGAAGATTTAGTGCTGGGACTGTGCACAGAGCCAATTGTCTGGACATAGCATTCCCATTTCTGGTCTGCTCCAAGCCATAGGAAGCCCAGCAGCTCCATCATGGTCTCATGACTGCAGGGGCTTAGGTCCCATGTGCAAACCCTAAGGGGGGAATGAAATTCAGCAGCCACCAGGAAGCTGCAAGTCAGCTGGAAGTCTGAAAAGCTTCATAATATTCACAACCATCTCGTCCATCACAGAATGACAGCATGGTTAACCTTGGAAGGGAACACTGTTGGGGCCATCTGGTCCAACCTCCCTGCTCATCCTTCTGTAAAACACTTGATGAGCTACTTGGCAGGGATAGATTTAAACTCGACCAAGACAGGCAACCTCCAGTGCTTTTACTACTGTAAAATATTGCTCTGTAAAGAATTGAGTGCAATGGGGATGATGCACTAAGGATGGGAATGTGCATGAAATGTATAAGGAAGAGAGAGGGTTTCTGTTCCTATTTAATGGAGATTTTAAAGTCTTTATGTTACAATTGAACCCTTTCTAAATAAAGGCAAAGCTCAGCTTTGCTTTGCTAGTGTGACAGGTGGTGATGATTATCGGAGGAAAGAAGTCAGAAGTGCCAGTTTAACTGTGGTACATGTAACTGTGGAAGAAAAATGATGTCATTCACCTTCTTCACTGCTTGACACTTTGAGAGTCCTTTGGTGATGGGCAGTAGTCCCTGCACAGTGCTCTTTTTGAGGCTCAAAATGCTCCTGAATGACCTCTGCATTTGCTGCTCTCTGGGAGATTTTATATTCCATATTTACTAGCTAATTTAACTTTCCATGGGCTGAAAATATATAACTATCTCTCCGTATGTGAGCAAAAAATAGAGCTCTCCTCAAAAAGAGGCAGGAAAATGCAATGCCTTCTGTTCCCAGCTACTTCTGCAAAGACAGAAGTTTTAGTTCTCTCCTGGACCAGACTTATGCATGTGAAACTGATTTTCTTGATTGGACCTACTTCTACCTTACATGTCTACAAAAGGCAGGAGAGATTCAGTTCACGGGACTGACAAGGAGAAGAGACAAGCCTATTTAGTCTGCTGGAAAATACAATGCTTTCAAATAAACTATCTTGAAAGCAGCTCTTAAGCATAGATGGCAAACTGCCTGGGACAGTGACCTGATGTTTTCAATAACTGGTGACTGCACTCAAGGCAAAATGACAGTCTCATGCTGCAGGGAGAAGACAGACTGCTGGTCTCTCTGATGATTAAAATGGGCCTGCGAGGGACTCTCTACTGCTGTCAAATTGCTAAACCAGCTCTCTCCAGACATGCAGTATGACAGACTCATAAATTTCTATTACAACTACCATCACCTTCTGAAAATTGCCAGTACTGTGGAAAGAAAAAGTTCCTGTCTCTGGGCCCACTCTTCAATGGGATTCACATGTTATTCAGCATCTTTATCCCCATCCCCCCAGGGGCTGGCCAATCATTTTAGCTTGGCTTTAACTTGAGGCTTTCATTTATATCTGTTTAGACTGAGAAAATCAAGAACTTTCCAATGACAATTCCTCATATTATACCAGTGGCCCAGTCATTTCTGAAATGTCTATTTTTAAGCTCTATGAGCTGGCCACAAATCAAGCATTGCTTGCCACCCTCATTTCCCAACAGACCTCCCACAGATGTCAACAGGGGAACACTAAAGATGAGGGTGAAAAAAGCCATCACCAGCTCCCTGACTGGTGGTAAGTGTTGATGTATTGTATTGCATTATCATCTCCTGGACAGATGGTCTCCTTGCAGGAACGCTGCCATCTCTGTCCTTAATTTCTCCTCCTTTGCTGCCACCTTCTTCTCGTATTTTGTTTCCCTCTCTCTCTCTTATTTCTAGCTTTTCAGTGTGCTGCCCTCCTAGTTACCCAACATGGCTCACACAAAGCCTGTAGAGAATATTCTTATACCAGTAAAAACACCAGAGTACCTAATTTAACTTTGCAGGCTTTGTGAACAACACAGGAAAAACAGCCTTTCATGCCAATTAAAAGTACTTTGGAAGGAGACAATGCTCAGCTACAAACAAAAATCAACTTTAATTACATCTTTTACTTACAGTGGTGGCAGGAACAAAGATGTGCAGATACAGACAGTCTTCACTGACCGATTGTGATGGGGCCTCTCCATCTCCTGGCTGCCAACATGCTGCCCTAGAGACACAGATTGAGAAAGTTACAATAAACAAGGCTTGTACTCTTCTTCCACTGCTGCTACTTCCTTTTATTTTGATGCATTAGGTTACTAAAATCTTTAAATCTGTAAATCTCAATTGCATTTAAAACTGTGCCTACCTCTAGGTTAGCAGCAGGTCTGTGGTTTGTATGCACACACATAATGCATCGTATTTGTGTCTAGAACCCTTCCTCAGAAGCCCTGCCTCATTTTAAAAAGCTTAAAACTCGAAAATATGCTTGCAAAAAACCCAGACTTTTCATAAACTGCACAAAATTAGCACCAGCTACAAGGGGAGCAGGACTGGGGGGTCTCAAGCACAGTGTCAGCTTCTATTGGCTGCACACCTACAAAATCCACTCTTTTGCTGAAATGCTGGTTATACATCTAAATTTCTAATAATCTGTGGGCTACATGCATTTTGATTTATTTCCTAGTGGTCTGTGGGCTACATTTCTTTGTGTTTAATTTAATTTCTAATGGTCTGTGGGAATATTTGTAAGTTCAAAATTTTAATGCATTTTTAAAATCTCTTTGCTCTAAGCATCATAGCAGACCATTAACAGTGCTAATGTTAAAAGTAACATTAACTGTCAACAGTTAAAAGTACCCTTTCAATAGGAATTCAGCAGCCAACCATGTAGAGAAAATAATTTTCTGGCCATTGTCTGAATGAGATTCATCTGCTCAAGCACATCAAGCTTGAATCAAGTGGATGATTTTTGCTGTTCAGTGACAAGCTACTCTGAAGCCAGTTCCTTCTATTTCACAGCTATATGCATACCACAAAATGAGTCATGGAAAAAAACTCACAATTTATTAGTGAAGAAGCCAAAAGAAGCTTTGAAAAAGATGGTAATATCTCAGAGACTTATTTCTAAATTAACATTTTTAATGTCCTTGTAAAATTTTGTCCTAAAGGTGTAAAGAAATTATTAGAAACCTACAAGAAAAAGGACCAGACTTAATAGAATTCTACAATTTGTTTTCCCATGAAGGAGATTCCTAGGATGGTGATGTCACTCAGCAACTTTCACACTGACATAGTGAAGCACATCATCTCCAACCAAAACTGTTAAAGCCATTTAGCCAGACAAAATACAAAATCCCAGGCTTACACTATTAATCATACAGCTTTCCACAGGGCAGCAGGAATCATCACCCATGATCATGGGTTTTTTTCCCCAGCTCCCAGGAGAAAGGCTGCCACCTGCTGTAGCAAGTCCACAGCTCTTCCAGCAGCTGGAGATTTCAATAGCTGGCTTGGGTTTTGGGTTGGGTTGATTTGGGCTGGTTTTGGTTGGGTTTTTAAAGTTTTTTTAAATCTTTTATCAAGTCCAGACTGAAAAATAAATATTTCTCATCCATCCATAACAGCACTGTGCTAATGTGAATTTCTTATATATAAATATTGAGCAGCACAAATATAGAATCCTAAAAAAATCAACAGTTTCTATACATAAAGTGAGGTCTCTCCAATTCCCCAAGTGTAAACTCAAATAATTGGTTTTTTAACCTTAAATGAATAATAGAAGATGATGGCACTGTGGATAGGAAGCACTGTGGATTCAAAAGACAGGAACAGATTAACTAAGGTCCCTAAATTGTGTTGAAAGTCTTGGCCAGGATGCTCATTGAATCCCCAGGTCTTCAAGGGGAGACCACAGAGGCAGGTGGATCTAACAAGACACCACACTGTGGCTCAGACAGCAAGAACTGGTGCTGTGTGTGCTCAATTAACATCTCTATACACCTGAGGAAACAAAAAGCCACGTCCCACCAGATCCCTTCAATGTACACAAGGTTGTAGCTACCGTGGTTATGCTGTTCACACCTCCACAGCTCAGGTGCAGCCTGAAGGATGGTATCACCAAAGGCCAAATACACTTTCAACTCCCCAGGTATTTGCCTTTTAATAGGTTTTGGACAGAAGAGGTTGATCTTCTGGGTCCTTCAGCCCAATCTCCTTGACACTACTAGGCAGAGAATTTCTATATGAGGCCCACAGCTCAGTTACATCAGTGTTTAAGTGTCCCTGTTGGATTAAATGTCTACAGATCTATGGCTCAGCAGGAGGAAAACGTATTTGTATAAATATAATACCTGTATAAATACTATTCAGAATGAAAATGGACTGGCAGCAGACAGTCGGTGGGGACTTATGCAGAGATTCAAGGCAATGGAATGTACTGGAATTTGCCTTTTCTCTTGAGATACTTGCATGCTTTAACACAGAGATGGAGAAATTATTCTCTTTGCAAATCAAAGTCTCAAACTTGTATCTGTCTGTACTCTGTAGGTTGCTTTGCACGAAAGGACACGAGTATTGTGGTCATCACTCCAGCAGCTTTCATACCCCTGGATGGACCAGCACTGCTGCCAACGATCCCGGAGGTTCCTTACCGAGCCACCGTGGCATTCCAGGTTTCCACCCAAGCAAAGGGCTCTGGGGCACTGAAGCGCCTCTCTCCAAGGGGAGGGGCAGCGTAAGGGATCCCCAGGAACTGGCTGATGTTTCTCCATTCTGAGCCCACGTGGATCACCTGGGATTTGCCCATCAGAAATCCATGGGATGGGATGTACACGGTTGGGGTTGAATCTGATTCAGATACAGGTAGGAGTAAATCTGTCATAGGGGGAACAGATGAATAAAAATTTGTTTTTTCAAGTTAGTATGATTTCAGAAATGAAAATTAGAGCAATTTTCTACAGTTTCAAACTGTTAAGTGTCCACTTCTTTAAATGAAACATAGATAAAT
Source organism: Falcunculus frontatus (assembly GCA_013398115.1). Lineage (NCBI taxonomy): Eukaryota > Metazoa > Chordata > Aves > Passeriformes > Falcunculus > Falcunculus frontatus. Next base: position 133,648 of record VZRV01008975.1, on the reverse strand, counting down.
TTCTGTTAGTTTTCCTATTAAAAGGTTCATTAAAAAACAGCTAAGTGATACCTCCTGCTATTCCTCTCCTAAAACAATGTATTTGATAGGCAAGAACAAAATTCGAAGTCATGGGACTAAAATCAAACCTGTATAGAAAAATAAACACACAAGTCTAGTTTTTATGTCTCAGTCTGTGATTTTGTTTCACTTGGCAACGATAAACCCCTTTTTCTCTTGCTGAGTTTCAAACTAGAAGGTTCTCATTGACTTCACAGAATTTCAGTGAAAAGAACAGGAAAATTTTCTTTCCTTCCCCCTTATTGTTACCTGGGTTCTAATTATCTCTAATAAATGAAATAATCCAAATTACATAAAACGAAAGCAGTCTCTTTAAAAATCAAGGGGAATAAACCCAACAAAACTTATAGTTTCAAATAAGTATGTAACCAAACAGCAAAATTTTTACTTATCTACGCTATCTACATGACTTCTTTTTCTCTCTTAAATAATTTTCACTTCTTTAAAATATTATTTCATCCTGTTTAGGGAGCAGGGATGTCTGGCTTTTTTTTTCTCTAGAGATTGTCCTTAATATCTTCAATTGAAAAAAGTGGCTTTTCAACACTCCTAGTGTTATTTTCTGAGTTTAAAAGGAAGAGCATATCAAAGCATCTTCTGCAGACGAAAAGGAAGGAGTTGGACTTTCATTACAGTTGTTGTTTGGTTTTACTATTCTGCACTTTCCAAAATATCTTTCATAAACTAGACTTCCTCTGTTATGCCTGTTTCAGCACTAGAGGGTGACACTATGATTTCACATATTTTTAAAACATTATTTGGGGACATTTTTCCCATCCTGCTGGCTGTAACTCCACTGAAACAGCCATGGACAAGTGTTCAGGAGACATCCATATTTCTTTATGTCTGGTGAGGAATTCCTCACTCCTCCATTCACAAGAATTGTGCACAGGCCACCACAACTGAGGTCCTTCCTCCACAGCCTTAATCTGTTCTTACCTTGTCTCCTATAGATATAGGTAGCAGGTTCTTTGAGTAAAACCCAGCAGCTGTGCCCTTGCAGGCCATGTGTGCATATCTGTGTATCAGGGTAGAAAATGCACCTTATGGCTGAAGGCTGGATTTCCAGTGTAACCACTGTACATGACTGGTTCTTTGAACAAGCTGTGAAGTGAAACATGAAGAAAAAGAGCAGGTAAAATGTATTCTCACAGTATTTTGTATGACACTGTTACACTGTTCTTAAAAGAAAGGTTTTACAACAGGTGAAGCCACAAGGATATGATGTAGTTCTAAAGCAGAATAACGGGACATAAATGTCCTCAAATTCCCAGAACAGTCTCCAAAATAGCCAAATGACAGAAGGCTATATTGATTTTTAAATGGAATAACACAGCAAAAGAACTATTATCAGAGGTTTTGGAAGGAGAAAAACATCATCTAGTAAAGTGCTGATAAGCTCATCTGAGTTCCAACAGTCCCCAGTGAGTAAGTGGGAACTTTCCCTTATTGCTACTACTCTGTGGCATTGAGGATTTCCCAGTCATATAAAATTAAAGGATTCTTTGCTGGCTGTAGATACAAGCACTTCTCTTTGCTGTTACTAGAGCTGATGCCCTGCTTCCTCCCAGCTCTCAGTTAACCCTTCCTCACCCACCACTGCTACAGCTTGCTTTAGGTAATGGCAGGTGGGTTTCTCATCTGTCCCATTCGATGAGCTTCCCTCAACTGCTCTTTAGAACAACAACACACCATTGCTTTAATTATCTGCTACAATATTGTACAATGACTGGAGAAGTAAGAGAGCTCTGTGGCCAAGAGGTGTCAAAATCACCTAATCACTGCATGGCGTTTTACGTCTATTGTATCTTTCTTTAGCTGAACTACTTCAGGTCCCCTCTCTCAGATTAAGAAACAGTGGGATAGCCTTTAAAAACAAGTAAAATCGGTGTATCTATGTCAGAAGTGGGAAAGCTGTTCTCGGTTTTTCAGGCTCACAAGTCATTATTTTCTGTAAAGCTGTGAATGACCATTTCTTACCAGATAGGCAAAAATCTCTGGCAGTAGCGAAGTCATTGGATATATCTCTACTAACATGCACAACTTCAAAGTTTGAGATGGTTGAATCCATGAGAACAGATGACACATTTAAGGGTTGCCATGCATCCACATACTCTGTAAAATGAACCATAAAAAAATAATACGGCTAGAAGGAGCAGTAAAAACTTCAGAGGAAGCTAATATAGAGTTAAAAGCATTGGGGAGTTCCCCAGTGAACAAGTGTCATCTTACTCTGCATCAACTGAGAATAAATTAAATATTCAAAGGCCTTTGATTGACTTGAACATCCATTCCCATATTCAGAAGTCACATATTACTTGGTTTACAAAGGTATTTAGTAAAGAAATAGGCAAATCCAGAGCAGTTTTATCCAGATTTGAATGTAAATCCAACTGATTTAAATAAAAGGTTACAGAGCAGGCCTAATTGCATTAAATGGCATGGGTTATAATGTTTGCAAACGAGTTCCTGAACAGGTACAGCCACCGATTTCTTGGAAAGCAAATGGAGGTTAATTTGATCATTTTAATTTGATTTGGTGGATGGAATTATATTTCAATTCTAGGAACAGTTTAAATGTCATGTAACTTCTATATAATTGAGATTTCATTTAATTTCATATGCGTATATACACAAATGTGTACATATGTATAAATATAATCATGTCTATTACATATATGTATATTCCCATACATACATTTTACGTACATGTACTTATGTGAGCATGCACATATACATACGTACTAACCCTGGTATTCCTCAAGAATTGTCCTTCTGTCTCACAATATATTTAAAAAAAAATACCACAATCATTCTTTTCTCATACACAAACAGATAAAAATATCTGAGAACTCTCAATTTTGCACAAAGAAGACAAAAAAGATGGTCTGGGACAGAATGAGCCTTTAATTACTTTCGTTCCTTTCAGCAGTTCAATATGTTTTAAAAGCAAAAGGCCCTGCTGTGGCCACTGAGTCCTAAACAGTAGGTTGGTGTTACCCTCTCCATGTAATTGTAGGGTGAGCACAGAGCAAAGGCAGTTGTTCCTTTGCTATTCCTAGTGAGCAGGTCTTGACCTTGAGTTCATTGAGCCACACAGATCAAAAATCATGACCTGTCATTTCATTAAACGTGTCTTTATTCTACTGAGAAATCAGTGACTGGCAAAGATGGCCAAAGTTTCCTTTCTCCCCCTCTCACAGAAAGACAGTTTGATCATAGCACTCATCAGCTTGAAACTCCTGATGTTGACACACTTGTCCAGTTGATGAGAACCCAAGACCCAAAACACCACAGACAAGGCTGGTTGCATCCTTCCTTGAGCAAACAGGCAGGGAATAGCAGTGACTAAATTAGATTTCATAATTATTGTATAATTCACGACAACACAGAGTAACTGCCACAATTCAGGGCTCTACAATGACACAAAAAGTCTTTGCTTTTGCAAGGTAAATCCTTCACTAGGAAGTGTAAACCTCAAGCATGAGTTATCTCACGAAGGACAAGCTGAAAAATCCTGACGTGCTACCACCATTCCCAAGGCTGTTGCCTTAGGGCTTGGTTCCTTTGCCATTCCCCTTGCTGAAGAAAACATCTGATGGAGTGATGAACTGATATACTGTATTCCATAGAACTTCTCAAAGTTCAGGTTTTGAACTAGAGGCAAGAAAGCAAGATTGGGTGCTGTGGGTCCTTCACAGCCGCCTCAAAATCATTCCATTCCTGTTATACTTGTGAGAAACTCTTCTAAAAGAAGGAAGATGAAGGCCCCCAGCTAAGTAGATATGAAGGTTAATTTGGTGCTGCACTGTTTTATGTTAACACCACAAGCTTACTTGAGTCACAGAGAGGTAAAGTCATCACCAGCACTACATTCAGAGGGGATCTGAATTAGTCAGGAGCAATGGCCCTGCAGTCACTGCTTGACTTGTGTAACAGCCTGACTGCGTGGGATTTTTTCTTCCCCTTAAGGACTAACTATTCAATTATTTTAGAGGAACAGAGTGAGCTTAGTCATGTGGAAATGACTATTTTTCATATTGTCAATGGTTTCTCTTTTTTAAAAATATCTACTATGAGCTATTGCATGACCTGTGTTAGAAAATTTCAGCCTCTACATCTAGGGTGACAGCTTGTGGCACTTATTTAGAAAGATACTTAAAATTTAGGCATAAATTTTAAGTGAGGGGGAATTAACCATTACATCCTCTCCCGAGATTTTCTGCCTGCATTACTAGATCCCCCAGGTCTTTCTTTTTGAGATTGAATCTTACCAATTTATGTTTTCAGTTTGGGGTATTTTTTCTGAAGAGATGAACAGGAAAACATTTCTTCTTTCAATATGACTCAAAGTTTGTTTTTACCTAAGAGCAATGTTGCCATCCTGTGCTGTGTACAGTACCAGCAGCTGAGGTCCTACTACTGGAACAAGCAAAATTTCTAGTTTAAGGCAAAGCTTCAAATTACCAGCTGTGATTCTTTCAAAAGAGTGCCTTGTCTGGATTCCACTGTAAGACAAAAAGTCTGGGTGCACCAGTGGTTTTGGAAGATATTTCCCCAGACTCTTTGCCCATAGCTTCCCCGACTCACCCAGTGACCTTGGGCAAGTCTCTTCATCCTCATATGCCTCCATTCCTCACAGGCCAAACATTCAGAGGGGTCCTTGCTCTCTCAGGAAGGAAATTCAGAACACATCCACAAAAGCAAAATAAACTTTTTGGATTTACACCTCTGGCACTTGAATTTTGCCTCCTATACCTATTTCATAAGCTAAACTTTCTACTTCTACATTAGAAGACATTTATTTTATCCCTTTACGTGGGATAGAGTCAAATCAGGAGCATAAATTTTATATACATATGAGGCACACTGGGCACTTTGCAGCCCATGCGAGGCACGGAAGAGTGACCACTCATGATGCAAACATCCCCAGATCACACATTCTACCTCACCTGATTACTCATTGCCCCAAATCTCACAGAAGTGACCCTTGCCACCTCTCACATGGGGTTGTTCTTTGGGTTGGGTTGGGGTTTACATTGGTTTTTTTCATTCTCAGTCTTGGACAAAGCATTCATAATCTCAGATCAGATTTAAATGCTGAGACTCCCAGGTTTTTTCATTTTGCTTTTTCTGCCCAGGTGACTTCAGACGCAGAGAGATGCAGAAACATTAATGCTTATTTCAACAACAGAGCAAAACTCTTTAACCCAGAGCCGTGCATGACACCACTGTGGACATTGACAGCCAGCAGTGAGCTGCTAAAGAGATTTTGGGTATTAGTTGTTTCTTCCCTTCTCCTGGAAGCAGATCCAGCAACGCCCACAGCCATGTGCACCCACTTCATTCCAGGAGCAAAACACAACTTTCCATGGCTGATCTAAATTTGTCTCATATAGAAACTGCTCTCACGAGGCAGAGCTACAGACTGGCCCTGTGCTGCTGGCAATGCACAGTGCACCTGATGGGCTGGAAGACATTTCTGATTTATAGTTAGGTTAAGCTCTGACCTTCCAACCCACATTTTGGAGAAGGCTTTCACTGGGTAATTACAGCCCTCTGAATCCAGCCATCTCTGTAACTCCCGTTGGAAAATTATAGATGTCCCATACAGAGAGCCTCTCTCTTCCAGATGTTCTTGTTTGGGTAGGCAAGGTTTAAGACTGGATTTGCAAAAAGACTCACGTTGGCCTTACTCTGTTCCCTCTCCAGTCACAAAATCACAAGACTGGAATAGATTTACTGGAGACACAGAGTTCAGCCTCCCACTTTCGCAGGCAATGAGATTATAAAATCCTTGTCAACAAGGATTCAAAAGATTCATCCCGACTTCAGTGGAAGAAAAGAGGTATCAGTTCTGAGTTTGCTGCAAAATTTAACGCTTGATATAAGGAAACAGAGATACAGGAGTGCAGTAAAATAAGTTAAATTTAGAAGAAAACTTGTGAAGTTGAGGAGGTCAATATGAGGTTAAGGAGGTACATAAATTAGACCTCTGGGTTCAGTATGCCCTTCAGTATGTTTGAAAGACAAATTCTGATCTTAATTCTGAAATCTGTGAGCCATATTAGTAGCCCTGACTCAAGCCCGAAACATGCTTAGAGACTGAACTTGGTGCTTTATATACCCAGTGTTCAGAGGTTTTTTTTCAACAAAGACTGCTAACCTGTCTGTACGCCAAGAGTTTTCAAAGCCAGAAAATAATCAGCTCACAGCGGACCTGCAGAAAATATACTCTCCCTAAAATATAACAACTTCTCATTTTCGTTGATCCATTGAGATTTGTATAATTCAAAATGAGTATTTTCTTTAAACTACTGCATAATAACTGTAATCACACCTCAGACAAGTCTCGAAAATAACAATTGTGTATTTACGGCCTTTAGCAGGGAGCAATCTTGCTATGTTCCTGTTAAATACAAGCTTTCTGCCTCCTTTAGGGGTGCCAATTATAGCAAATGATACAGTAGGGGGATATTAAAAATGTACTAGATATTTATCCAGGTTTAAAATAAGCTGTTTTCAGAAGGCTAAAATCCTCATATTTACAAACAATAAAAATCAAACTTAAGAACAAAGGTAGAGTAATTCCAGTCAGAGATCCATTTTGCTATGTGGGAGCTTGGTAAAGCAGTTGCCAAAAAAGGATAAAAAAAGGCTGTCTTTGTTTTACACCAAGGATGCCTCTGACAAATACTCAACATTATGGGAAAACAGCAAGATAAATGATACTATTAATCACCAAAGTCAGCTACATCAGCACTTGTACTACCATCAGCATCTCTCTTGAGAATGGAAATACCCCATGTGCAGACATAGCCCTATGGGAAATTTATTCCCATGCTGGAATATCCTGTAGCCACTGCTCTGCTCAGTCCTGCCTCAAGGGAATGACTATAAATCATTAGGGGAGCACAGGAGGCAGTAACAGGAAGAGCCTAACAGATCATTACCTCCACATGCCTCGGTGGTTTCTCAATTAATTACTCGATTTGCATGGAGTGGGAACAGAGCCCACATGATCTGTATGCAATCCACAGTGCCATGCAGAGACCACCCTTTAAGGGCCACTGTTTTCTAACAGTTGCCAAATCTAAGACAGATAAATGTGTCCTAGTTAGAGCTGAAGATGCAAATGCTCATTAAAATTTGGATAATTACTGTATACAATTCATAAATCTCATAACAAAGTTAAAAGTCATCAGGGTAACCCCTCCCTCATTCACAGGAGTATTTTCAGGCTCTCCAGTCTGCTTTAAGCACAAGTATTTCTTCTATAAATTCAGGTAATATGTCTCATGGATTGTTTTGCTTCTTTCAGACTAATTTGTAAACACATAAAAATTACCCTAACTCAAAACCTTGTGCATTAGCTCTTTGAATAACAGCATTGCATATTTGGAAAATAACAATACAAAATATACAATTAAAAAACTCATTTTCTTCTCTCCCCTCCAGCTTACAGCTGGCTGCAGGAAGTTCCATCTCAAACCTAATTATGAGACCTGTCTGTTTCTCTTTATACAACATTCTACCATATTCACACAACTGAGTAGAGTTATTTAAATACCAGCCTAAGTAAAGCAAGACTGCAGGATGACATATGAGCATTTTCAGCACGGGCAGTCTTAAAATAACATATGTTCTCCCATTGTTAAAGGTCACAGATTGTACCTGAAACTCACTACAGATGGTTCCATACTCAGCGTCATCACAGCACATGAACATCTTCAGGGGAAAAAAATGCTCCAAATGTAACAAGTTGGACTTTCCCAGTCAGTTCAGGCTGTCAGTTTTTCAAGCACCATTTCTCAGATCACAGAAACTACATGGAAATCACAACAGACCAGCAGGAGCATGCTCTGCTCCATGCAGTAGATGTACAGAAGTAAATGGAAGTATTCATCCAGTTAAAGATGAAAATCACACATTCAGTTAAACACACTACAGCCTGGTGGTGAGATGACTTGGAGACTTTAGCCTTGTATCAGAAAGGCTTTTACAAGTAGGCAAAACTTGCTGAAGCAACAACAAATCAACAAGAATTCAGGTAGAAAACATTGTGCAGTTCACCTCCCTCCTGCTAGAGAGTAGTGGCCTGCAGGCACTACAGAGCACTGAATTCCCCTTTTTCACAGGATAATGGGGTATCTAGTGAGTGTTAGAAACATACAGCAGTGCTGTTTGTAGGGGCAATAATTTGGAAAAAGCCAATTGGAGCCTCAGACTTTTGAGAGAAATCACAGGGCTGCGTTGGGCTGCTGGATGAACAATATGGTAAAAGGCACAGAACAAGAAGAACCTCGACCCTCCCCTCTTGCTGTGTCTCTCCCAGGATTAGCCTTATACAGGGAAGGGTCTCTTTTTGCATCTCCTTGGTAGATGCAGCCTGCTCTGTGACAAGGCATGAAAAGAAGTCATTCTTGAAAGTTATTTTTGTCATTGCAGATTCAAAGGTCTAGACATTTTATGATGATTACTGCTGATGAACTTCAAAAGGTCAGACCAGGGAACAGAAGGAAAACAAATATCTTCCCCATCATCTTCAAAGTTATTTGAGAGTGGCCTCAGAATGACATTAACCAGCTCCCTCTGCATTCCTGGATTTGTATGTCCAGCTTGGTCCCTGACCTGATCCTCCTTCCCTAAGGCTAAATCTTCCTTGCTGCAGTCTTCCCCCAGGGCTGAAGATCCTGAAGGCTGGACTTGACAGGAAAGACTGAGGTGAAGAAGGCACCTTGTCCTTTTCCAGCTCCTTTGTCATCAGGTCTCCTGCCTCATTCAGCAGCAGACTCATGTTTTCCCCACCCTTCCTTTTGCTATCCATGTGCTTCTAGAGAGGCTTCTTGAGATCTTTCTGTTATTTGATGGTCCTATGATGCCTCTACCCTCTCTGTTGAGAGCAATGAGTAAAACCAACAAAACCTCGACTTCCCACGAGGCTGAAAATAAGTCTGCTCATCTGGGTTTCTTCACAATGCACTGGGGCTGCAAACACCACAGATTTTGAATGGAGCAGCATCCTGACTGCAAACGGGAGGAAGCAAAGTGCTGGGCACTCTGTCCTGAGCATTGCAAACTGGCTACGCAGGAAATGAGGCAGTCAATGCATTAACTGTCAGTGAAATGCAGGCCTTGACAGTGCTTCAGTTAACTCAGATCGGACACAACATCAGCTTCATGATTTCACAGAGCCTTCTGGCAAAGTGTGCAAATGTAAGTATTTTTCTGATCTTTCTATGGAAAGATTTATATTTTTTTCACGTATAGATACTTGCATGCACACACATACATATTTACTCATGGCAGTGCCCTTTAAATAGTGACATTTTCTCACACTCACCACCTGGCTACCACAGAGCAGCCACAGTAATTTTTTATCCCCATGTAGAAACATTACCACTACGTACAAAATTCAGTAAATGCTAGCTTTTCTGTGATGCCCAACTCCAAAATAATTAATCTTCTATAGCACATATTAATATAACATACAATCATAGAATGTTTGGAAGCAACATTTTTGCAAATTTTCTAGAACCTCTGACAACACAGCCCAGATAACAATCTGACCTAAAGAAGACAGGAACTTTTACTATCGAAATGAGGCAGAACATAAGAAGGACAGAGAGTGTCCAGCTGCATTTTGAATGTGCTGCTCCACCCACTGGTGTCAGAGTCCCAAATTGTCCAGGAAACAGGTGCTAATTTGACTTCCAACCTAGACATGCTTTTTGTAATTCAGTGACTTCTGATTGCTATCAGTCCCCAGGACAACCACTCTAATCCAGAATCCTGCATCCTTGTGGGAGGCTCAGCTGGCTGGGGTTGCTTAACCAGATCTCTGCAAACCAGAGACATCCCTAGTTGCTCTGCCTTTGGAAAGATGGCCTGAAAAAGGGTGTGCCAGATCAGGGTTGTTACTAAAGATGAGCACTTCACTTGCTGGGGCTACTGTTCTGGGCAGACTTTAGAGTAGAAAGCAAACAACAGAAAGACCTAATTTCCTGATTCTCTTAAGTGCTGCTTAGGTCACTGTTTTCCTAGATTTAAGCAAGCAAGAAAAACATAAAAGGAAAATGACAAAATTACTACCAAGCTTCAATCTAGGAGGAAGAAGGATTTAGTGAAATTGTTTTCCACATCCCACAGGAAAAACAGTTTGTAAAGGAATTGAATTGTCCAACTTGCACAGCAGGCCTACCCCACCAGCTCCTCAAAGTGTTTCACACTAAAATTATTTCTGCTTACCTACAAAGATAGGAGTTTTCCTTCTACTACATTAAAATGATCATTTTAAAAGTACAATTCTACTAAAAAGTAGCCCTAACTTGATCATGACTGGTGGTTATAGATATGTTGATAAAACAGATCGTAGTAAATTCTGAACTCAGTATTGAAAATCTTTGCAAATATCAAGTCTCCTGCATGCTCAGTTGCATATGGTTTAAGGAAAGACAGATACAAACATATTAAATATTTGTTCAGATCAAACAGAAAAACAAAGGCAGAGATGGAAGTGACTTCTTCATTTCAGTGTAACTGCAGGGTTAAACTGAGTTTTCTAATAACCAGCCCACCCTCTTCCTTTCGGTTACACAGAGCATTTCACAGCTATGCTGTGTATTTCTGGAAAGGACACACCAGGGCAGCCTGTAGCTGCTGACACTTTGCATAAATTTTTAGGGGGCTATAGACACAAAGCCCTGAAAGACAGCAGTTAAGTTTCATTTACTAAGAGGATCCACCCACTTTTAGAATAACACATGCGAGTACCGTAAGATTCACTGTATCTGGAAAGCGATATGACATCCACACTTATAAATAAATTTCTTCATCAATCCTGCCAAACCTTTTGTCTCACTGATCTCATGTGGCAGTGAGTGTGAGAAATTAGGTCAGCATCGTGGATATGACAGTTCTTTCATTTAAAGTATACACAGTTAACGAAAATTAGTAAACACCTAAATGAGTAACCTCAGGGGGAACAAAACCATTTCATTATAGGGTGATCTTTCAGCAATATGCATGAAATAGAGGATGGGGGACTTTTACGGAAGTTTTTGGAGGGGTTGGGTTTTTTGTTTGGTTTTTTTGCTAAATACACAAATACACTTACCACTTTCTGGCCTGAGAGGTAAACTAACAGGTGGACACAGGTTAGGAATGGTGCTCTTCAAGTCAGCTAAAAGCAGAAAAAAAATCCACATCTGAAAACAATTATACTTGAAGGTTTAAAATGCAGTTGATACTCAATATTTCCAGCATTCTGGGATCTGGATGTTGCATCTTCTCCACACCAAGAGTAAGGATGCAAGGGCTGCTTTGCTATCTAAACCTTTTGAACTCGTACAGGGAACCAGACTTCCCTAAATTTCTGTATTTCTAAACATTCCTACAAACACTTTCTGACATGCAGTTATGAACAACTCATTTCCGTAGTTCTGTGGTTTTTTCTATGCCCCTCTTTGTATTTGGGGTTCTGCATTAGGAGAGACACGAGATTCTCCGCTTCCAGCAAACCGGAATTTCTCAAAAACACAAATTAGAAACAAGGCCTTTTTCAGCACAACACTTTCCAAATTAAAGTTTAAATAAGAATTCATCATACACAAAACTTCATATTCATTTCCATACGTAAAATTTTTCATTTGCTAATAATTCCCATAAATATTTTGTAATCACAAATAATAAAAATGAAGTTTCCCCTGTGCCTTCATATTTTGTAAACCACTTTGCCTAGTCAAATCAGTTATAAATTTTCCACTAAGACGTAACAAATGACAATCCCTACAGAAGCTGAAGACAGCTCAGAGTTTCTATTAATTTCTTCCACTTTGTATTTCCCATGCATGGAACCAATAGATGTTTCTAAAAACCCAGAGGTTTTCCCATTCACAGCAGTGAAGAATTGGGGCTATCCATAAGTCTTTTAAATGCCACTCTCTGCTCCTTATTGACTGAGCTGCAGCTCTGACTATACAAAATCAAATTGCTTGTGAGCAGAGCTGTGCAGCAAACAGCTCACACATCAGCTTAGCCTGTTGTGAAACACAGAGACAGAAGCACCTTCTGCAAACAAGACTGTGTAATAAAACCAAAGACCCTGCTTCATGTTAACATCCCACTGCCTACAGTGAATCACTCCTTCACATTTCACTCATTTTCCTTCTTAGCCTCAGAACCTTTTTGTTCCTTTTCCTGGTTCCCAGGCCTTCAGCTCACGAGCACAACCGATACAAATTTTTGTCTGTAAATATCTCCATTTGCATGAACATCTGTGCCTTGCTGTGTGTTACGGTGGAAACACATCTGTAGCTCCCTTGATGCATAAGGCAATGTCATTGTCTCTCCTAACACTCCCTACTTTGCATACACCCCAGGCTCCTCTTCATCATCCCTCTGTCCACCATGTGAGAAACAGCCTTTATTTTTTGTTGGTTCTTTGCCAACAAGGGGAAAACAATTCCAAGAAAGGGAAGTGTATCTACACCTCTGCTGTCTCCTCTTTGCTCCACCTTCCTTCTATTCTTCACTCTTAGCCCTGTCTGCCTCTCAACTCCCCCTGACATCAGGATGCTGCCATTGTTTTGTCAGGGCTGTTTTTCCCTTCCTCTCAGTGCTAGACCCTCAGCCCACCCCTTCCCAGCTTCCATAATGTCCATAATGTAGAGTCCATGCTGTCTCTACGCTTTAAGAAGGGCTGTTGCACAAGACGAGGACATGGATGGTTCTGTAGGCATAAGGCTAGTAGTACAGGACTTGAAAAGCTCAACATTGAGTTCATATTTCAGATATTTGGAGTGTGAATGAAGGTTTTCTTTATGAACACTGTAAAATACAATGCATTGCCACAACATCTGATCAATCTCTACACAGCGTTAACTGGATTATGTTTCTATCACATTCCCTGGACAATATATATCCATGATTTGTGCCCCCCTCTTCTCTCAGCTATTAGCCTTTCTTTACTCTGCAAGAAATAAGGGAGTGTAAAAGCAGGAAAAAGTACTCCTTATTCAGACTTTTTCCCTGATTCTGTCAACACCCCCAGACCTGCCCCCATGGGGCCTCTCCACCCTGGAGCTGTGTCTGTGTGACCAAGGAACAGGCGGTCCTCCCATAAAGGGGGGAAAAAGCCAGGTGGAGAACTGGTTTTGTTATTGTTTCAGTTATGCGAAATCAAAGCTTAACAAAGTAGCACTAGACCTGCCCAAAAGGAGTGTGAAAAATGGCAAATCCATTTAAAGTTTTCAACAAAGCAATGGACCTTTTGTTTCTCCACAGAAAACAAAATCTGCCTTGACTAGGAGTGGTTTTGATTCGTCCTGCATAAATAATCCAACCTCTCATAACTACTCTTCTGTTTAGACACATGATGGCTTCTTATTTCTTGAAAAATACAGGGCTACTTTGGAATTTGGTGTTGCCCCTTTCTTTACCAAAACAGCCAAAAGTGAATTTTAAATTCTGTAGCAAGCCCAAACCTTTTGCGGTTATGCATGCACATGGATGATAAAACCATACGCCCAGGAGCGAGAAACAAAGAATGGTTTCCTGACCTGGACTGTCCAGTGAAGCAAAATATACTTGAATTCCAACATTGGCCACAAGTCCCCCCTAAAATCTAAGAAATTTAATTATACATCTTGGAGGTATTGCTCTTCCTTGTCTATTAAAGTGGATATTAAATTGCACCTTTCTTTCTTTTGCACATACTTGTTTGCCATGTCTATTTGTAGTCCTTGCAAATGGGTCCTACAGCTGGAAGCTGGAATTTTTATACACTGAAGCTAATTAATAAACTCCAATGTGCAGAAACCCATTAGAAAAGTCATGTGTCCTGCATCACTTACCAGGCTTTTGATACCAGCCAAAGGGGTGTATTTTGACTTCAGCATCTGGTGAACTGCAATTTGAAATGTGCCAAGCACTTCTTGTTTCCTCAGCACACGTCTGGATTCCAAGGCTGTTCAGAGTCACGCACACGATCTTTCCACCTGCCAAGGACATACATGGTTATAGAAATAAGGACGAAAATTTTCCTTTTCTAGATAGTGTGGTGAGGAAAGACAATACAGCATGGTTCCACTGAGTGTTAAATGAAATCCAACTGAGTTAGAAATCAAAGGAAGGAAATACCTAAAATCTGCCAAGTTATTGAAACCAGTTTTGAAAAATCCCAATGAATTCAGTGTGAGGGAAGGTGGGTTACCAGCATTATAATCCATTATAATCCAAGGTCACAGAGCATTTCCACAGAGCAAAGATCAGGACTCTGAGCAAGCAGCCCTTTCAGGTTAATGCAATTAAAAATCTGTGTGTGTGTTGAAACATGTCCCCTACTCACATCAAGATAAAAATTCTTTCAAAGTCCTAGTGTAAATAATTTTGTTCCTGAAAAATATGGAGAGTTTGAAACACAATTTCACTGAAGATTTTAGCTCATGTTAAAATCACTACTGAAAGTTCCCTTGACTATATGAGTGCCAAGACTGGATGTCTGAAATGTCACAGATATTAAATATTAATCAGATAAACTAAAAATGTGTCCATTTAGCACATTGAGTGCCTTAAAATTTGTCCTTTTTTTTTTAGAACTATTTAGAGAAACTCCAAGACATATTCAGTTAAGTCTTCATATTTCATAAGGAGATAGGAAAACTGTCAACTAATTTTTATTTGCACATTAATTCTTATCTAAACCGCATTGGATTAATTTTCTAAGCTACTCATTTTTTGACCAAGTGAAAATTTTGTCTGCTTAACAAAAAAAGGAATTAAAAATACGCATTTCTGAAGTGCTTCAAATTCCAAAATGAATTATAAAACCAGTACATCCTAATCACCTCAGGGAGAGTTGATTAGCACATGGCTCTTCCAAAAAAAAGTTACACATTTCAGTGGCCTAAATCTGAATTTGGAATAAAATATTAAAATCTATTTCATTGACTTTGACCTGGGTGGTATCCAATTTTAAACAGCAGCTGAAGACTTTCTTCCTCAAGCAGAAGACTAAAATTTGGGAGCAGAGAGGGTCAGACAACCAAGAAAGCCAAAAGGCTAAACTGCCCCAGAGTATCCACAGACATTATGTTCTTACATACACCTAATTTCAGTAATATTTAGGTTTCAGAGTCCTTTAGGCTTTAAAACAATGAAACAACATAAAAGGGGAAAAAAAATCACTAAAAGAAGCCAAGCAACACTTTCAAAGAGAAGTTGATGAATGCGAAATAACTGGAGTTTCATCAGTTTGAATTTTATGCTGTTGGAACTGCAGCCTCTTAAGGACTCATTCTCAGAAAGTTTTCTTAATAATTTCTGAAATGTGGAATGTGTCATTGGGCTGAACTCCTAGAAATGGTTATGGTTACTCAAAGAGGTGCTGAAGAGAGGTGCATGAGATCTGAGAGGGTTTTTAAAGTGCTCTTCAGAACAAAAGAATGGTAAAATTTGGATAATGAACAAAGACTTGAAGTTATTTTAAAAATAAAAACAGGGGGAAAATACCTGACAGCTGGGAGTCATTAAAAAAGCCAAATCCTGTGCAACAGGGGTCAGCATCACACCAACGCTCACACTCAAAAAACCTAGGAAAGGAAAAACATTACCCTTAGTATCATTAGACATATTAGACACTGAGAACCTGTAGAGATGCCTTTCACAATAAGGCTGAAGAACCAGTGTGGTACTTCATACACACTTCCATACATTTTCCCTATGTAGATGAAATTATGCTTGATCAGAGTACATCTACCAGAATACATCCAATAATTTAGATTATTATTTTGATATCTGCCCTAAAAATATCAGCCTAAATTGATTTGGTGTATCATTGCTAAGAGATTTAACTGGCCAGCTAGTAATTAGTAGCATAATAAGCAACAATTTTCATGTCTATAATTAATAATTATATAGTAACTAAATTATAAATGGAGATTTAAACCATATGCTCTTTTCTCTTCACTAAACTCCCAAATAATGCAATTCTTGGATCAATACTCCCGATCATCTTTATCTGCATAACAAGGCCTTGGAATTCCAGACATGGTCAAAATTCCAGGGAAAACAAACAGTCATCTCCTACCCATCTGAAACAGCTTTTCTGCTCATGTCAGTCTTATTCCTCACTGAGATTTCTGTTACTTTCTGGAATGGTACACGTGTGTAGAAGCTCTTCACAGAACTTTTAAGAGTGACTGGAATGAAAAAGAAAAACAAAATTGGAAAAATAAGTTTAACTTTGTTATATACAAATAATGGTCAAGTAATCAAACAGTAGGGGTCCAGTCTATCTTTCTGTGCTGGGCTCTGGTCAATTAAAAGAGTTTTGTGTCATCACAGCAAAATTTTTATTCTTAAACCTGAAGATGAATAAAAATTCACCAAGTGAAGGCTCTGAAAGCTGAACAAAGTTCATCGCCAAGGCAAGACCTCCAACCAGGCCTTTTGTTTGTGAGATCTGTATTGATCTCTACTTCTTCCACAAGGCCTTAAACTGGGGTACAGCTCCAGACTGGAAGACTCCAGTGTGCTCATGCATTATTCAACCCATGCTGCCCTTTGGGCTCCCCAAAATGACATGATTGAATAGTGCAGTTCAATGCACCTTTACATTTGTCACAGTAAAATTACATGTTCCTGCACAGTGATAACAGGCTTGTTTGTCCAGCTTCCTTACATGTGCCCTATGAGAAAAACACTGAACTTCCCAAGTATTCAAAGAGCAAAAGTTAAAATTCACGTCTATAGCTCTGCATTTGCTAAAAAATTTTAAAAATTTTAAAATTACACTTAGTGTTTTTAATTTTTTGCATTATTTAACTACCATAGAAATTTTAATGGTAGATTGTGACATTCCAATGACATTCCTATTTCACTCATATTATAAAAAGGGCTAAAAACTGGTATACAAATTTGAGATCCACTTGGACTCTGATTTGGAACAGCTGAGTTGGAGAGTGTGAAATTCATGGTCAATTTCTTTCCATTCTGAACTGAAGATGAAAAACCATACCCCAGACAGCCTGACCTGCCCTTGCACCATCACATCCCAGGACTCATTAATTCATGTAGACTTTTCATCTCAGAATCAAGAGCCAAAACACTGACTTGCACTACCAGGGTTAGAGCAGACATTATACACACAAATATCAAAACTTGCCTATTTTATGGTACAGTGTCTCTGGTTGCCAGGGTAGCACAGTTGCACAGTTTCCTGGTATTTGGTCAACGCTGCTGTCACAAATCTGTGCCTCTGGATAGAGGGTACACACAAAGTATTTGTCTGTGGCATTTTGCAGATCTGCCATCCGACAAAACTCTTCCTCTTGGGCACAACCTGGGAAGCAAAGTCATGAATAGTTACACACACGAGGGTTCCTTTCCCTCTCTGCTCCTCTTCGTGCTTTCACAGCACGTAAAGTTACCCATCAGCAAACAACTAAAAGTGAGAATTTCAATGTTATCCTGCTGATTGTGCAAATTAATTAATTTAATTAATTAAAAGGACAAGAGAAAGAGGGACACATTCTGCTTCTAGTGGCACTGAAGAGCAGGTTTACCTGGAGAGCACAGTGAAGGAGTTACAGCACATCTAAATGGGCAGATAAATTCCCCAGCTGAGACAAGCATTACTCCAGTGTATTGGTCTCTCTTTAGTATTTTAATTCATAATGATCTCTTTCTTTGTTATTAAATCTGACATACAAATTGTATAATCATAAAACAACTCTGCATCAGTCATGATGTCCAACAAATAAAAAGGACAATAATGTCTACAATGTCTTAGGAAAGTTTTACAAAAAATATTTCTGAAGCATTTAAGCATCACATAAAATTAAACATAACTTTCCTAGAATCAACTGTTCAAGACATTTGCTTGTAGCAATTTGTTCTGAAGTTTGCCCCAGGGTAATAGAGCACCTTCAGAAAAGAACCAAAGCTGTCAAACCCATTTCTCAATTACCATAGCAATGGCTCCTGTAAACGTGTGTGTCAGTGCTTAATTTTGAACAGAAATAGCTCTACTGACCTCTTACAGCAATGTTTGTGCACTGTTTAGCACTCTTAGTTCTGACTTCCTGGTAGAGCTAGAAAACCTTCTCCATTTACTGCATTAAAATATATTTTATCATCAACCCCAAATATCTGCATTTTACCTTCTTTTACCACAATGCCGTGTCCCTGTTTGGAGGGGTATATTTCAGGAACAGCAGAGCACTGCCCAAGCTGTACCTTTGACTTCTCTTGCCCATGACAGGGGGTGAATTGTGGGCACCCTTTCTGCCACGGCAGGCAAAGACTGTAAGGAAGGAACAGGTGGCCCCTTGGCAATTTCCATGAAAACTTTAGGTGTTTTCTACATAAAATCTCAAAGACCAAAGTTTCTACTCATCATTATTATAACACCTATTAAAAGTTTTTAGTTAATTATTATTCCCTACAGAATAAGTCTCTAAGATGTCTTACGTGTCAGACACCAAAGCAGAGCTTCCTCAGCTGAGTACTTCTGCCTGAAGACCCAATACTGCTGATAAGGGAGAGAATTGTTCCGGTCACTTCGTATCTGGCTGTTGTCCATTAGGTAGAAAAGATCCTTTGTGGAATCTGAGATACAAACAAACAAACAAACAAACAAACAAAGAATCCCACAAAAAATTAAGTATGATCTGGAATGAATTAAGTTTATTTATATATAAAATTCTGCCTTTCATAGTAAAACAGCTGCAATCATTTTGTAAGGCTAGAATACACCAAAGGCTGCTTTTAATAACAGAATTGTCCACCCACAATGACTCTCCTGTAGGCAATGCCTTCTCGCCAAACTGCACTGCACAAAATAGCACTGCCAGATTATTTCCAACATCCAAAAACTAGATGACAATCCCAGCTCCCAGAAATTAGAGGATTCTCTCTACTCTGTCATGCAACACAATATCTGAACAGTGAAGCATGATGATTCAGAGGATGTTCGCAATTCCTTAATCGATCTAGTTTTGTTAATCCAAAATGCAGCAGTTTCCTTACGTTCCCTTGAGGAGCTTTTACACTTCTCAGTGTTAAAAGTTTTCTTGACAAGCTTAATACCTATTTCAGTCATTTAACCTCATTTCCCCTAATTTATGCTCCCACAGACCACATTAAATAACTCCTTTCTGTCACCTGCCTGTGACCTTTAGGCATGTATGAAATTATTTATATCTCCTGAGCTCCCTCTGAAACAATCAATCACAGCTATTTTGTTCAGTTTCCAAATTTATCCCCCTTTTATAAGGGTGCAGTATTAAAAGAGATGGACACTCTTCACTGATTTCTTAAAAATTTCTTCATAAACACTTTCTTGTTTATCAAATGCCATCAGCAGGTCTCATCCCCAGTTCCAACATCGTGAGACATTGTGTTATTTAATCTTACATGCAGTGAAACAACCAGACAATAACGAAAACAGGGGAAAGTAAAGACATGTTGATGATTGCTGTTGAAGTGCTGAAGCACCTACTGACAAGCTGGAAATGCACTGTAGCTTTGAATTTTCTATCAGAAACCAGAAAAGATATGTTACCCTGTGTTTTATAAATGATTATCAAGTCATAAGAGCTCTGTAGACATTTTCCCAGACATATTCATGGTTTCCTAAAAAAGGTAACTATAATTCCTGTTACCTCTCAAGTCAGAACTTCAACCTTCAGTTTCTCTTAAACAGCTGGTGTCAAGACTAAGGGATGGGGGTAAAAACTGCATTCCTCACATAACTGCAGGTTTTAATGATTTCATCAGTCCCAGGAAGGTAAATGAAGAACCCTGAGGGCTGCACTCATGCCTTGGCAGGTAAATGCAAGAGAATTTCACCCAGTGTATTAAGTGAATTTTTTTCTCTCTCTTTTTAAGTCTAGACTTTAAAATACCCCCAATCGTATAGGAGCTCTGCTGGGTAAATGGGCATTTTTAGTTTTTTAAATTAGTTTAGATTACCTTCCTTTCAAATTCCATAAGCAAAATCAGCTATTCACTTCCTTTTAGGATTTTGCACATATTAGATCATGTCCTCAGACATTCATCAAGACTCCTCAGCAAAGATTACAGTTCACTAAAGATGAACCACAGTGCTCTCAGCAAACTCCACTGCTCACTTTCTCTTAGGATTTTGGTGCTGAAGGCCCAAATGAACTCCAGTAACTTCCTATAAATTATTTTGGAGCTATACATGACTGAGTATAACCAAGAGCAAACCCTGTAATAACAAAGGAGCTAAGAGAAGTTCACGGGTCCCTCACTGTCATCATGCATGGAAGAAACTCTTGTGATTGCAGTTTCACCCTGGGTTTCTCTAAGTATCATATTTACAGCCCTACTGTCAATAGCAGTAAAGATGCCCAGGTACCCAGGCCAAGGATTTAATTCTTGGGTTTATGTAAAATTTTTTCTCAGCCAAATAATATTTCCTGTGTCTCTTCATTTCCAGCCTGGCCTGGGAAGGTAAAAATCATAAAGCCAGACCCACATTTTGAACATCTTTCTCAAAACCTGTATGGGGCTTCCCACTTAGGAGAAATCCTCTGGCCTTTACAATACCTATACTATAATGAACATATATATAGCAGTATATGATATTTTCTGGTTAAATTCTGCACCCCCTCTCTGCTCTCTTCTGCTGCCTTCTCTGTCTGCTCTTGCTATAATACCTGATAACACAAGATCGTTTTCTGTCTTCAAAGCAGCAGCCTCACACACAGGGGTTTTAGTCCGGGTGACCACATTGGAGTCTGAAATGAAACAGGATCAAAGAGCAGAGTAATTCCCTTTCTTTCACAAGACAAGATAATCCTTAGCTCCCAAAATTTAACAAATGTATAAAGTGCACCACTTAGGAAAACTCCTTTGGTAGTTCCACCAAATGTTGAATCAAGAATGAGTAAAACCATCTCTGTAAAGCTCTGGAAAAAAACTAAACTAAAATGCATTGTTTGGATGACAAAAGTAAATGCCATATCCACAGTCACCCTGCATTCAGCATCAGTGCTCTGGAGGCTGTGTGCACTTATAAAGCAGTATCACAAATCATTTGTGCAGGTCCTGCCACAAATCCTGCCACAGTGATGTTCAGAAAGAAAAAATAACAGGGTCATCCTGCTAATAAACATAACCCATGTAATTATGCATAAAGTGCCAAATTATTATGGTACTTGGACACTGACGGGGCAAAGGCAGGTGTCTTCATGATATAAAGGGTATTAAAAGTTATAAATTATGTTCTCAAACACAAGAATTTACCCAAATTTCACGAAACTGACAGTAGAAGAATTACTCCAGATTATACATCCCTGCCAAAATAGACTTCTGAGTTGTGTCTTAATCTGGACAGCATAAAATGAAGTGACAATGACACTTCCATTATAGAATAGACAGCTGCCACTCCCTACAGCTCATCGTAAGTTTTTGTAAGAAATTTTGTGAGATAACTCACCTCTCCACAGGTAAACTTCCTGAAAGGTAGTGAAATTTCTTTCTGCCTCTTCCACCAACTGAGAAGCTAATTAAAAAAAAAAATAATTAGAATTGTTGTTTAAATTAAACAGATATTTTTAAAATGCTCAGAAATTGCATAGAAAACCCATCACTAGACTATGCAACACCTTCATCACCATATAAAAGTCTAAGGAAGAAGGTCCTGGGTGTCATGGGGCTAGTCTGGGTCCAGGGTGCCAAACTTTACTCAGTTTCCCATCATCACTTTTATTGTGCAGCTCTGGGCACCTCCCTCTTTATCTTTGCTCCAGACTTTACCTTTCTTTCAGATTATTGGCTTGGATCTGCCTGAATTAAATGCTGGAAGTATTACAGAGTGACATACTGAACACAGTCTCAACTTTCATTAATGTTCACATGGCAAAATGTGAAAGGTCCATCTATCTAACAATGCATCCAGTCAGAGAATTCTTATTCTCTTGTGATACGGAGTAACTTGAAAAAAGCACTGTAGCACAAGAGCAGGCTGGTGAATAAGGCAGAGTCTATACAACAGTGAAAGAGAACTAATGTAAATAGAGGCAATTCATTGACATACTTCCACTGAACACTTGTCCTCCCAGGATGAAGGAAAACCTCTTCTCCTTCTCGTCATAGCTCACAGTGTTACACATCCCACCCATGGCTGAGGTTGGTGTTGGATTCCAGCCCCTGGCATTACAGATCAGCACATCTGGGGAGCTCAGCAAACTGCACAGAATGGTACCTAGGGACAGCCAAAGACACAGCTGCATCACTCCACTGAAGCTCTGCACCTATACAGAGCTTTTCACCCAAGACCCCCAATAATTTCTGTTAGTGCCAACTGAACCTGTGTCACTGAGAGAGATACCCTTCTGTACCAAAAAAACCCCCAAATAAGCAAATCAGAGCCATATGTTCAAATTGGAGTGCTAAGGTTAGCTACTCATACCCAAACTAAACATTTGTAGCCTGTTTTCAGAGATTTCAAGCACATGCTATTATCACCTAATAAAATATTAGTATTACCCGATAATACCCAACAATGTTCTCAGCACTTTATAGCACCACAGAGACACATCCAATCCTTTGATGGTCTTACAATTTCAGGTTCTGAACCAAAAAAAGCACTTATTTATTTTTACTGCAGTGGTTTCCTGAACTGGTGCCTGATTTCAGTCATCCCAGGCCTGAGTCTCCCCCAGCACTGTGATGTGATTTGGGGGACCAGCATCTTAAAGGCCACATATTCTGGTATCTGTTCCCATAACTTCTTGACAGTACTCAGCTCTTGCTTTGCACTTGCTGTCACAGCTCAGACATTTCTAAGATTTTACAGTGCCCTCTCTGGTTTGTTTTTATGGACTTGGGTACACGAGATATTGAATATGCCTTTTCTTCTTTTTTCTTTTTTTTTTTTTAATGCTTAAGTCCAAGTAATGCATTTAGTACTGATCTGTAGTACCGATCCAAACAGGTCACACCAACTAAACAGAGAGATCTACAACATTCACCTTCTACACTCACAGGTAGAGAGAATCCAAAATCTGATGGCAAACATATAGAGAAATGGACTTTAAAAGATCATCTAGAATATTTTAATGTAAAAAAATATGAGATGCCAAAACAAAAAAATGTTCTGGAAATATTTGCTTGACAATTTTCACAGATAATTTGTGACAAATTTTCACAGATTTTCATAAATCTAGGATCAGTTTCCACTCCAAACTGGAGAAGTGCTTATCACATAGCAGCCAATAGCACATGCCTGGATTTCACAGAATCACAGAATATCCTGAGTTGGAAGGGACCCACAAAAATTACTAAGTCCAACTCCTGGCTTTTGATAGAGCTCGTCTTAAATACTTGAGGCATGTCATTTAGAACTTCACATTTCCTACAGGAAATGCGTCTCCAAGGAGATAGTCAATACCATGTGAACTTTAAACTACAAGAAGTGAGCAGTGACACAAAATGCTTAAACTTGCTGGCAAAAACCTGATTCTGCCAAAGTCCCACCTCTTCCAGGCTCCATCCATCCCACCCCCATTTGCTCTCCTAGCTCCAGACCTGGCAGATTTTAGCATTCTTGCATGCACTAATATAATTCTGTCTAGCATCCTTTTTTCTTGCTCTTAAAAGGGAGCTGATTTTCATTTGCACTACAAGAACTCTGTCTGGAGGCACCTTCTTAGTTCCTGCATCAGCTGAAAGGCACCAACTTCTGGCCACCAAGCTGTGCTGAGTACAGGGAGAGATGTTTTCAGAATGATTCATCTCATTGGGATGAGATGTCACACACACACAGAGAATAGGCTGAGTTGGAAGGGACCCACAGGGATCACTGAGCCCAATTCCTGACCCTGCACAGGACAGCCCCAAGAGTCACACCATGTTCCAAAGAGCATTGCCAAACACTGCTGGAGCTCTGTCAGGTTTATCCCTTCAAAATGTCCATTTTGCTCCAGGAGGTTGCTACCTCAGGTCTTTATCTCTACTGCTACAGATCAAGTCTTGGGCATTACTCAAAGCGTGACAACATCAAAAAAATGTCAGTGATGTAGAGACAGGCTGCTGACACTGGTGTGATGCAAAGGTGGGTGCACTGTGTCCAACAATGACTTCTACTCATTTATCATTGGTTTCCCACAGCAGAACGCTTTCCTGTGCAGTCAGGCAGTACCTTCATCCAGAGGGAGCTGGCTCAGGATGAATCCATCACAGCAGGAGTCCCGGCTGCACTCCTGTCTGCAGAGCAGCTGAGCATCAGTCTGGGATGTGCCAGCTGCTGGGAGCACCATGGAGCTGTACACGCCAGACAGCACGTTCTGGAAGCCAGTCCTCTCAAAGGCCTTGAGTCCAGAGGAGGTAAATTCCTGTCCTGGGTAGACAGAATAGGAAAGAAGCTCAAGAGGAGCTCAAGGGATGCTTCTGAATTGCCTGCAGACTGGAGCTGGTTGAAAGTTTTATGATCAAAACTCAGTTTTAGAAGTCCTTTTCTAGACTTTGAGTTTCAGGAGCAAGATAAGATCGTCAAATGGTTTGGTGCCATTATTCTTGTGTAGCTGGTCATAATGTATGGCCAGCAAAGAGCTCCTAAAGTGATGTATGCAGTAAGGTTGGCAATATTCCACCTTCAAGCACTCTTAGTAACTCCCAGATAAAAATGAAACAAATTTATCTCATTTAAAAAGTAAAATGTGTAATGTGGCCAGCATAACTGTATCTGCAATTAAGGCTTCTGCTGACTAGGAGGGCATGAGTCATAGATTTTTGGATGTAGGAAACTAGAGTAGATCTGGTATCAACAAGATTACACTGATTGCAACAAGCTTTGGGGATTTGTCTTTTTTTCAGCTGAGACTTAGATCCTTATTTTTATTAATATTAGTAAATAGTCACTCAGAGGTTCGGATAGAAGAACACAGTGAGAGCAGAGAGTTTTGACTCAAACCCTTCAGCATTCTGCATTTGGTCATCTCGCTTCCAGTTTGGCATGAGGCTTAAAGCTGGACATGCAATGGATGTGGTGCTATCAGCCACACTCAGGCCATAAATAAACAAACAAACAAATAAATAAATAAATAAATAAAATTTGTCTCATGCATTCATTAGTTCAGCTGAAATGTTTTGGGATTCATGGAGAGCAGTTTCCTTCTTGGCTGGTATATTACTAGAACAATTCATAATCAAAAGTAATGTGAACGGTTAAATTATGTACAAGCTGGCCATTAATAATGCCTTCTATATTAAAATAAACTGCTTAATAAAGAGAAATCATAACACAACAGAACAGAATAGAAAAATATATTGGATTGAATTTGAGGTTTTATGGGACTAGTTGCCGGCAAAAGCCATCAAAACGGCTTACAAAAGCTGTATTCCTAATTTCCAGGGGACAAAATATGAAGGGAAGACTTGCTAAAGTTTCTGGACTGTCATTAAATGTTGAGCTCTAAAAAGTGTTGTGTCTTCTTAAACAAAGATGCTCCCCACATTTAGTCATGATCCTCTACAGAAATAACTTAGAGCTTGGGCACAGAGTCAGATTTAGGTGCGTGATTCACAGCTGGTACCTCTCTTCAAATAGACCATCAGGGCATCTCCCTCTGGGTTCCTGACATGAAGCAGGCATCTGAGGCCACCAATGCTAGTGGCAGCAGGGTTCCCCAAGACACCTTGCACCTGAGAGAGAAAACAGGCAAGCAAAATAAATATAACCTAATTGATTTCCTCTCCTTAAATGAATTTCCTTTATTAAGAAACTCGTGAGGAGGAATGAGCACACACAAAAGGTTATCACAGCACAACTCCATGTGGACATTTTTTATTCTATCTCATACAGGCATTTTTTAATCAGACTGAGATCTCAGCTCCTCAATGCCACATTGCTGTTTAAAAGTAGTGAATAGGAAAATAGTACAGTGATAAAGAGCACACAGTTCAAACCCTGGGCTAGAGGAAGGGACTCAAAAAGTGTGATTGTTTCAGGTGACCTGATTACCAACCTGACTACTCCTAGTTTGGACTATCCAGATTAACCCTCTTTTTAAAGCAACCTGATATCCTATCTGCAGGAGCTCAGCATGTTTTAGGAATAACAGTGCTGTGTGATGTTTCAACCAAACATTGAGGTATTCAGATGTCATTTTTGGAAACATCTGGGCATAGTTTCTTTACCAACTTGCAGGGATTTATTACTGCCATAGTGAAGAGCACTGTCCAAGGGGTCAGGTAACAGCCTGCCTTTGTTCTGTGATCTTGTCTACTTACGTTGAATAAGCACACGGCACTAATATAAACATATATTCTTAAATATGATCATTGTTACCAATCCCGAGGTGGTGCAGTTGAAGTTGACTTCAGCAGCGCTGTATAATTCACAGAGCACTTCAGTACCAGCAGCAGCTACAGTAGCAAAGCCACAGGCATCTTCTCTCTCACAGCCTGAAAAACAGGAAAGAAATTTTAAGTTTCCTAGCACTTCACTATGTAAAATATTTGCTACAAATTCCACTGCTTACTGCCATTTACCTAGATTTCCATATGTTTATCAGGCTGCAAGCACATGAATTTAATTAGCCAAATGAACTTTAGCACTCAACTATTTTAGTAGAGGTTTAAGGATTTTAAATTGAATTAAATTAATGCAAAAAATTGCTCATCACCTGATGATATAAACAGCTGAGACAGTTGTAAACACCCACCCAAATATTTAAAGTCTGCTGGATAATTTTGCCTGAGGCAGGACTCTCATGAACCACTTTGCCAGCACTTCAATCTGCCTGATACAGTAACTCCACGGCAAAGAGGTTGTGACAGGTATCAGAGTGATAGGAAGGAGAGAAGCATCAAATTCTTCAATCATGCTGGCTGCCCCTGCAGCAACCCCCTGGCCATTGTAAGGGAGAAACAGCCATCACCTCCAGATTTAGGAGTGGCTGAAGATCCTTCTGCCCTGATATATTCACCATTAACTTGCTCCCACTGCTTTGCTCCTGGCACAAGTGAAACACTTTCCAAATGTCTTTAGTATAAAATCAACCAACTTAGATCATAACATCAGCAGAAATGCAAGCTGAGCTACCCGACCTTACAGGGACTAAGAGAGGGAAGGATTAACCCTTATCCCCCAGTGAGCACTCCAGCAGTAATATTTTGTAGTAGTGCTGCCATTTACATAACTTAAAAAGAAAATACAGCTAAGAGCATGGAATCAGATTGGTTGGCAAAGGGGCATGATTTCCTCCATAGGTTTGTTCTCAGGCTCTCTCAGTTCAGTGTCTTGCTTTTGAAGGTCTCCATTTGCAGGGGAAGGTGCAAGAAATCTTACAGTATACAGCCAGGATGAGCTGGTGCAGGAAGATCATTCTAGTAACACGTGAAAGGCTTCACATATTCAATTCTTAGCAGGAGAGGTGATTGCTCCAGCTAGAGCATGGCATGTGACACAAAGCCACTGATTTGTCAGAATTTTGATATGTGCCTTAGAAACAGGACATCTGTGTTATTACTGTCAGGGTGTTTTTTCTTTGAACATATCCCCTCTGCCTCCCTTCACAGCCTGAGCCTTAGGAGACACAAGGCAAGACTGACTCAAAGCACCTCGAAAGCAGTGTGGTGATTCCTCTTGGTTTGAGACGATTCTGAATCAACTTAAACCAGATGCAATATATTATATAGACTGTAAGACTTGGCAGAAGAATATCTCTGCACTCCTTATAATAAATACCCTTCTGTCGTAAGCAAGGATGATTATTCCTATTTTCTGTGCCAATCAGGTAATTTGTGAAGAGGCAAAAGCTTGGTTTTCATATGTCCTGAACACCTAATCCTTCTTTTGTCTGCACATCTGCGCAGTCTGATGAATGTTTCCTGGTTTAAATCTCAGTTTTCATCCATATTGCAAACTACACCAACTGGCTTTAAAGTCAGATGACTTGTCTGAAGTGGTACTTAGTCTGAAGTCAGGAGACTTCTTTCTGAAAGAAACGCCCATCTCTACCCTGAACCAAGGTCACCAAAAGTTGTAAATATCTTGCAGTGAATTGGTGCTGAACTGTAGAACACATAGTTCATCTATGAACTTAACTATAAACTCATCATATAAAAAGATTATAATTTTCCATGATGGTCAGTTGTCATCTCTGCAGCTTTTCTCAGTTTTCTCACCTGAAATGCACTGAAAATATGTACTTTGCTGGTCTCCCCCAAATGACTGAGACTGAAGAATCTGAGCTTCTTCTGATCCATAAATCAGGCTGGAGGCGGGAACTCTTTCAAACTTTCTGAGCACTAAAAAAAGACAAAAAAGACCCAACCAGGTAGTATTATCAGTTCCCATGCTGCAAACAGTCAAAGATTTTAGGCAGAAATTGAAGAATTCTGTGGGGAGAGAGGTCTGCTCATTAAATGATGTACTATGACCTCACAGATAATGCAGGAGACAGCTGGCGTGAGGGTAGAATTTCTGCTTTGAAAAAAAAGTGTCACAAGATGTTTTAAAAATCAGTTAGCCAGGAGTGGGCTGGGATTTTACTTTCCAGCGAGGCTTCTGTTCCAGCAGCAGACTTGCCATCTCTCATTACTTGTTCATGGCATTGAACCAACTATTGACTCAAAGGGGCAGCCAATTTTCTACAAAACGGTCACAGAAACTAGAGCCAGCTCCAACAGCACTTGGTTAGACAGGAACTTCAGGAGCCTTATCACTTTTTTCCAGAAACACAACAGCCTAATCTCCACTGAGTCTAGGCCCAGGGCTATACCCAAGGTACTATGTCCTACATGCTGCTTTATTTCTCCTACATTCCACTTTTAACACCTGTCACTTTATTGACCAAACCCTTTAATCTGCTCCCTCTGCACTGGAGCCACTGCACCTGTGTGTGAGGACTCTGACAAGCAGCACTGTTCACACACTGCGTAAAGCTCATGGGGTCTGAGATGCAAACCCCAAAGGTCACTACGTGCGGGAGGAATCTAATCCAGGCTCCAGAGGGTTTGGCCCTGGCTGTGCCCTGAAGAAGATTACAGACTGGTGAAGGGACACACAGTGCCACCACCACCCTGCTGAGGTTGTTATTACCTGTATTACCAAGGGGTTGGGCACAGTGTGTCCTCAGGTTGATACACCAGTACATTTGAGTGAACACAGCACATTATCCCTCCCTGTGGCAGGGAAGTTGGAAGTGAAGGATCTTTAAGATTCCATCCAACCCAAGCCATTCTGTGATTAAGAGAAGAATGTGGTGACTTTGCATTATCCCTTGGTGACGAAATTTCTCTAAAGGATCCAAGTGAAGGCAAACTTCAGGATCCTTGCAGCCAATACCTGATCTGGACCTAAAAAAGGTAAAAGCAGGAGCCCTGGTGTGATCCCAGCTGTGGGAGACATCTGCACATGGAAGAGCTGGAAGCTCAGCCCCTCTTTTGCCTGGGCTCATGGGCACAGAGGTCCAGCTGGAGGATCACAGCCCTCTCTCCCTGAAAGGTCTGGATAAACCACAAAATAAAAGTCAGGGATAAGTTCTTAAAATAATCATTTGTACTCTTACAGCAAAAAAGTCAGGGCTAAATCAGAAGCAAATGTCCACTGCTGTCAGGGCTGAGTCAGCAGGTGCTTTTGATAAAACCATAATTTCTTCTCAGAAAGAAACCCACATGGGTTTGTCAAATGCTTAGCACAAGAAAATCCTTGCACTCCAGCTTTGATGGGGACAGGGAGGAGATATGGTACAAACAGAAGAAGTGAAAGTTTTTTCCTTCCTAGAAATACAGGGCACCAAGACACGAGCATTAGGTAACTTCTGCACGAAACTGAATCCCTTCTGCATCTGCAACTTGCAGTGATGCCTCATTAAAAACTGCCCTCATTTCTATTCCAATATTCAAATTTTAAAAATTACAAGCTCAAATGTTTTTCTTTTCTTCTGATTTTTCCCCCTAATTCTGGTTTCACTCATCTCTCCATTTTCAAGAGAAAATATTTTTTCTCAATTTTTCTCCCATATTATTGAATACAATATTATTAAATACAATATGTATTGAATACAATAATATGGGAGAAAAGTAGAGAAGATAGAAAGTATTATGAAATTCACAACTGAAAACATTGAACAAATAATAGAAAAGCTGCCTGTTTTAAAATTCTTGAATTGTGTTTTTTTATTACAAAGAAAGGTTAAAAAATTGCAGTCATAAAATCATTTCACAGGTTTAGTGCAGAGCAGAAATTCTCTATCTCACTTATTACTAGAGTAAAGCTCTAGGTCCTTCTGTTGCTGTAATCACAGAATCATAGAATAGTTTAGGTTGGAAAGGACCTTAAAGATCACCTAGTCCCAACCCCCATATAATAAATGTTAAGTAAAAAATGTTAAGTGGCCTAAAATATAACAAGAGGGAGAATGATAATAATGTGCAATGGTTGTTACAGCTTATTCCTGTGCAATCACACAAGGCAATTCTTCTTCTGACAGAAGACTCAAAAACCAAAGACCAGCTGGGTTTTGGTGGTCATTCCCAAGTGCCTGTCTCTTGTCAAAGCAAGATCAGCCTTCAGCCCCTACTGTCTTGCTGTGTGCTGAATTCAGTTAAGGGAAATAGTAGAGGCAGGGGGAAAAAGTAAAAATAAACAGTTTCACCTCACATTATGATTTCTGGAAATACAGCATGATCTTTAAAAGAAAAAAAAAATAAATTAGTTAGAAAATTATTATTCAAAAACCCAAGCAAGTAAACAGATTTCTTAGGTGTTCATGGGGCCCTGAGCTACCTGATTTTTAGGTGGCATCCCTGCCCATGGCAAGGGTGCTGGAATGAGATGGTCTTTAAGGGTCCCTTCCTACACAAACCATTACATGATTCTATGATACATTGTTGCTGGTTTTTTAAACCTCGAATTTTCAACAGTCATAAGTACTTGTAGTGATATCTCTAGCCTGATCCACAAAAACAAGTACAGATATCTACAACTGCTCCACCCTGGACAGAGGCAGAAATGCCCAAGCAGAAAGATTCATGGCAACAGAATTGAGACCCTGAGTCCTCTCCCCAGAGAAACATCTCAACTATCCTGTGACTGAGGGCAACAGAGGCTTTCACCTGAGGTTCATAACTATGATTAGTCCATGAGTTTGCTCAGTGGGGAAAAAAAAAAAAGCTACTTTAAGATAAGATAGTTTTGCAAACTCTTCACAACCAAGGACTTTCATTTCGCACTCCTTCCACTGATCACACTTTTCATAAGACATTGTCTAATTCAAAGCACACCATGACATCAGTTTCTAAACAGAATATTCCATTAAATTCAATACCAATCATATGATGAGCATATAAAAACTTCTGGGAAAAAGCAAAAGCTTTGAGGCTGAGAGGAGTAATTAGATCTTACTGCAGGCAGCCTGGGGACTGTTTGGTAGATGACTTTCTTTGTTTTTTCAAGTTTTTCATCCTTGAGAACCAGCATTTCACAGCTGTGTTCAAGCAGAAGTAACCTCCCCCAGCCTGCCAGGATGTGTTCTCCAAGTCAGACACCTTACAGCAGGGGCCCAGAGGGTGATGTTATGTTGTGACTGTGAGGTCATCACTGAAAATAGTCTATTTCCCATGGATACATGGATGAGGGATAATTTTACAAAGAAATTAATAATTCTGCTTCTTTCTCATTAGCCGTATCATTATTGTTTTGGGTTTCCAAGCACAGAGCACAAGGTCAGCACACATCAAAAGATGGCAGCCATCTGAGAGTACAGGAAACCTGCTTCTTTCTCTTCACCTACCAGAAACAACTTCCCCATGTAGTCAAGAAATGCAGAACTAAGGAGGAATGTGGCTTGAGGCAGAGGGCACAAGTATGGGAATGTGAACAACTTGGGACAGTGAATCCCTATAAGCTGTGGAGTGATTAGTCTCTTCATAAGGAGGTTTCATCTCTGTGGGGTCAAAACATATCCAAAATGTCCTTCTGCCACTTACCCAAGCACTGGTCATCCGTAAGGAGATCCTCTGTTTCGGTCCAGTCCAGTGCTGCTCCAAAGCTGTTGACACAGAAGGATTTCTTGGTGTCAGGGTCTTGCTGGGAAGGTCGATACTGGCCACTTTCATCGCACTGCAGGCCCTGCTCATTGCTCTGGCAGGATGTGACACCTGTTACAAGTGAGCAAGGGAAGAAAAAAAGACGCTTTGATAATGCTGCCACTGGGTTTCACACAATGGCAGAGGCTGGACAGGACCTCTGGAGGTTGTAAGGCCACAGCCCCCTGCTCAGGCAGGGCCACCTGGGCTGCCCAGGACAATCTTCAGATAGGTTTTACTCATCTCCAAAGAGTCCACAACCTCCCTGGGCAACCTCAGCCAGTGCTTGGTTGTCCTCACAGTAAAAACATTTTCTGATATTCAGAGGGAACCTCCTGTGCAGTCACTGGTCCTGTCAATGCAGTAAGACAATGTTTCAATGCTGTAGGACAAAAGTCCCCTTGGCACAGCAGAGACTTCACTGAAAATTAAGCTATGATTTGCACGGTGTTTCATGCTCTAAAGCATGGTAGTCTCACTGCTTTGTTGCCACTTCAGTTTGTGTTTCAAGCATTTTTTGGATTCTCCGTCATGAATCAAATCCCTGTTGATGTATTTCCAGTACTGTAAAGCAAAGTACAGAGAAGGAACTCTATTTTCATACAGTGCCTGCTGCAGTGGATCTGTGGAATGTTGTGAGCAATGAGAAGAGCTATCACACCAATTAATTCAGAAAAACTCTTCAGACTCTGCAAGGAGACATCAGGGAATGAAAGAAAGTAGGAAGGTGATGTGTAACTGGCCTTTTGGAGAGGGCTGGTGCTGAGGTGCAGCACAAAGGTAAAGTGAAACCAAGCAGGGAGCAGGTGTAGTAAAAAAATTGCAAGTGCAAGTTTTTAAACCCTAAGGAGCAAACTTTTAAGGACACAAGTCCAATACCTACCCAGG
Organism: Falcunculus frontatus; assembly: GCA_013398115.1. NCBI lineage: Eukaryota > Metazoa > Chordata > Aves > Passeriformes > Falcunculus > Falcunculus frontatus. The sequence continues at coordinate 100,633 of VZRV01008975.1, read as the reverse complement.
GAAGACACATGGAAAAGAAAAATGACAACTGTAGGCAAAAGCTAATTGATGTTGGGATGCACTACAATAAAAATGGGGGTTTATCCCACCTAAGAGAACAAATAGGTTGAAATAGAACAAAGTAGACCACATACTCAATGACACTCCCAAGAAGCCCATTCTCGGTACTCTTATTTTTATCTTATTTTTATCTAAGGTAATTCTGTAGACAAAACTGAATTTGGACCTACTAACTGATTTTCCATATAGAACTGCATGAAGAAAACAAATCATTTAAGCTGAATCCACCAGCTTTAGTGAACATTTCAATAATTGCTTTGTGAGAAGTGTTCGTATTTGCAGGAGAAAGAGCTGCACGAAACAAGACTGTTTTAGTGTTCATGAAAGTGACAATAAATGAACTGCATAAGAAGTTTCTTACTGATACTGAACACCCAGATATCGTTCCTGAGGACAACGAACACGTCTAGAGGAACCACAGTGTCCTGGATGAGACTGACCCCTTGTTTTTCATGCATTTTTGGTCAAAATACCAGACAGTTTGTACTTTGTAAAATGCTTTTGAATGTATGCAGAAGGGATCATATCCATCCAAAAACCCCCAAAGGGAGGATTTTTTTTTTAACTTAGAGATGAATAAAAAAAATCATTAGTTATTTGAAGCCAGAATATAAAGGATATGGAAAAAATGAGTTCAACTTACAGTGATCAGCACTGATTGCCCCATAGGAGTTGGTAGTTTTGCCCACAGGACACTTGAAACAGAAGGAATGTCCTGTCTGATACTGATAGTAGCCAAGAGGGCAGGGAATGCATTCATCGTCCTGGAAATAACTGCCCGGAGGACAAACAACTGCAAAGAGAACAATCACCTTATTACTTGTTTGGAATTCAACCAGTTCTGGCATTTGCACACATATGTGTGTGTACATATATATGTAAGTGTGCGTATATATATATATATACACACACATATGTAAGTAAAATGCTGATAGATTTCCCATAGGCTTCAAGCTCTTAATATATGTCTTTCTAAGTGGTATAACAAAGTAAACACTCCTTAAGTGATCATTAAACTCATCAGTGACAGGAATATAGGCTGTGATCTGTTTTCTCAGATCACCCTAGACCTGTTCTTGAATTAGTGCAAATGAAGCTCTTTGGAAAGGCCAAGTCCAGGCCTGATTTCCAACTGTCAAATCCATTTATAATAAGATAATACAGGTGGATAAGTTGTGAAAGAAAACAAAGGAACACAAGCTGGAAACAGAGTAACTTCTAACAATACAAAAAGAAACAGGAAGGCTCCAAGGAGCAGAAACTCCAAAACCATCATACAGAAATCCACCATATGGTAACACTTTCATTCAGAATTCCTGGTAAAGAAATTTTTGTTAAGCACTTCCAAACTAAACAGTAATGGCTGGATTAAAAGTCACTAGTTGTGCACATGACAACCCAAACAAAACAAAAAAGATGTTCTTAGTCTGTATATACATCATTTTCAAAACAATCAGGAGCAGTATTTCCAGCTGACCTGTCGTATCTTGCAAAGAAAATTCTTCATCTTCTGGGATGTCATGGAATACTCTTTCCCTCCAGAGCATTTAAATGAACATTAAAGCAGAAGAGTCACAGACATACTTGCAGGACAATACCTCTGCTTGTTAGTTCACAGCTGCTTTCCAGATGTAGATTTCCATCAAAACACTATCAAATGTATATTTTGGGACTTTGACAAGGTGCAAAACTTTATTTCTGCTCTTGCCCTGCATCTTGACAGAAGTTTAAGCTTCCATAAGAGAGAAACAGTAATGGAATATTGGCCATTCTCACTACAACCCATATGATGAATTGGTGTTCTGGCCAACACACCAGAATGTAAATTAATTTAACTCACGGGAGCACCTAAATCATAATAGACTAAAAAGACAGCTAGTAGAAAAATTTTCATATCTTCCTTCATCTGCTGTAAATAGTCCAGTGGGAAGGTCTGGGATAATACAACTGTGGGACTGAAATTTTCCTCCAAGTACACATCAAGGCAATTACTCTGGGTAAAACACATATCTAAAATCAATTACAGGATATAAAAAATCACGGATCGGTCAGAATTCTCCTTTCAAAAGCACATTATTTAACGCACAAGAGCATCTGACACATTTTAAAGACAGTTTCCAACACATGCAAAAAGCATAATACTCATTGAACAACAGCAGAAATTAAAGTGGAAGGACCAATCCACACCTAAAGTGAAGACAGAATGCAATTAACGAGGGAAGTTAATTAGGCAATTACAGCTTACAAAGAAACAAATTAAGCTTTTCAAAGCATTCTCCTGTTTTCGTAGTTTTAGTCACAATGTGAAAGAAACATTTGTGTCTCCTATCACATTTTTAGGAAGAAAAATTGCCTTTCATTTCACATGCTGGATTGACAAAAGGGCACAAAGAACAACAAAAAATGTTGGTGCAGAATCACATTTTCTAGACTCTGTAACTCTGGGAGGGACCCATCACTTCAGCTACAGGTCACATTGACACAATCACACAGAGGTTCAGTGTGATCCCACAGATGAGACAAACCACTATATTGTACTTCTTTCAAGCATTAATACATTTTAACAACATAAGAAACTAGAGAACAGCTTTCAACCAAAATCTCAGAGCTAAGTGTTATCACTGGGACCAAACTTCGTAACCCTAAAACAGGAAAAAATAAATTAAAATATAAAAACAAAACCCTAACAAATTTAATCCCTTGCTCCTGCAGATGAAATGTGAACCCTGCTCTCACTTCCAACCTGACTCTGGCTTCTATATACCAGGGGAACAAGTCACAAAATCCAGGGTAAGGAGCAACTCACTCAAGTGATTTCACAGGGATAGCACCCTTTGCAGGAGCCTCAGCTGAGCAAGTTCAAAAACTGTCACAACCCATCATTGCCCAATGCTTGCACTGCCCTTTTTCCCTCTGGGGATACTGGAAATCTTTGGGATATCAGATTCTTGATATAGATTATTAGAAATGAAGTCTTGAGCTGCCAGTCAGCTATAAATCCAGCCAGCCCTTTTGTTTGGGTTATGTTATGCTCAAAGCAACTCTGATAGAATTGTCAAGCATTTTAAACAATAAAAAGAACCAGCATAAAAATGTGTAATAAAACAAAGCTAATTTACAAACAGGCTTCAGATTTTCTCCTGAAATAAATGGAGGAGCAGGGTTATGCTCCCAAAGTCTTCCTTGGCAGTTTCTAACTCTCTTAGTTTTGACTCATACCTTAGCAAAGAAAGTGCCTTTTTTCCTATTAAAATTTAGATAAAATAAAACTGTTACCCCCAACTCTTAAGGAATTATATTCATAGATGCCCGTGACATAACATATATCAGTGTAAGATTGATACTAAGAAAAAATGTCACATAAGAAAAACCAATGCATGATAAATGTTACACATTTTACAGGCAGGAAAACAAAGCTACAATAGATGCAAACCTAAATAAGCAGATGACCGTAAGAAAAGTACAAGAGTTGAAGATGCAGATTCATGAAAGTTTAATGTTTCTAAATAAAAATATTAAGCTTATTGGGAGCACCAGAAACCTGTCACTACTGAGCTGACCACACTTCCTGAAGGAAAAGCAAATGACATTGACAGTGAAATAAAACTGAAAAAATCAAAAAGATCAGGATCTGAAAATACAATTTGCATTTCTAGAACAAGTTGTAATAGGAAAGAGGAGAGAATAAAGAATCTCTGCCACCCTCACACAGCTTTGGTTTCTATAGTCACAGGTGATACTTCTTACTAATAGTCCCTATAATTAGTAGAGAAACTACTCTCTAATAGAGTAGGTCTACTCTATTAGTAGACCGAGACAGGATGAATGACCAGGGCATATCCACATATATATATGTGTGTGTGTGTGTGTGTGTGTGTGTGTATTAGAGGAACCAGAACCTGAATTCCTAAGTTTCTGTTCAGAATAAATTATGCAGACCTGCTCACAAACCAGTGCCCAGCAGCAGGTACACCATGACAGCTTAGAGTATGAAATCTCTGTCAAAAGCTGGAGCATAAATCATCTCCTTTCCAAATCTCTGTGATGTCTTCCTTACATGAGTGACATTTTCCACAGCTACCTGGTTCAAATATGTATGAATTAACTCACAAGGCAAGTTAATTCATGGCTTCCTAGGGGCCTTTATGCCTGGCAGGCAGTACTTGGCAGAAAGATCCAATTCTTTGTAAGTTCTGCTCTAAGTGATGGATTCTACTTAAAAAATAATGATACCTTTAAGCAATACAAGACCATATCTTTTTAAGTAGCTGTAAGTTGTTATGGACTCTGGACTCAGGAGGAATTAATATTTTTTCTGCATATATTTAAATAACCCTGAAGTGTTTCAGACTGTGGAGATGAACTGAACCTGCAGTCAATTTACCCTTAAAGGTCCAGGCTGGAAACTGCAGAAGTTCAAAAGTGGTTCATCACTTGATTACCTTACCCAGGCATTAGGAAACTCTCTGAACTTAAAGAGAAACACCACACCAAGCAGGGAGATAAATTTTTTCCACATATTCTGGTTTGTTTCATAGCGAGGAAGTGATGAATATCTGAAAATATTCCCAGAGTTGGAAAACTTATCCAATACCTGCTTCTGTTATCTTATACATACAAGTGGTACATCTCTCCTCTGTTCCCTAGATAAAAAAGGCTAAATATAGTGAATGCATTACAAACTGGCGTAAAGGAGACATGGACTCATTAAGGTCAACTGGGCTAACAAGAACAATCAGGAACTGAAGGAAGGTTGGTGTTGATAGAAACAAGAGTTGGGCTGTTAAGGCAAAGGCTCTTTGGCAGCATGACCTGGACACCAAGGACAGGTTGGCACAGCCCGGGGGAGCTGTGGGAAAGGCTCAGCAGGATGCAGGCAGGAAGGCAGCCTGTTCCAGGGAAGCAGACTAAACAGAAGGAAAGAAGAAGAAAAGAGAGCAGAAGTGCAGTTAGGTCTGGGTGTTGACCAGCATGAAAAAATCTTCCATCTGAGCTGGCTGGACTTGGCTCAGGAATTCACAGTTTCAGGACTTTTGTCATTTCTGCGTCTAGGTTTCTATTCCAGGTAATGTATCATTATCTGAAGCTCTGGCTACATTATATTTGTGAAATCCTCTTATTAAGGATCCTGTACATTACAGAATGGCTTTCTATTGCCAGACAGATCTAAAATAATCCCCTAAAATGTTTACAAAACTTCCTTTACCATATCAGTGCCATGATGCCTATTTCCAAATCATTGGTTCAACACAAGGAAGGAACAGTAAGCAAAGCACTAATTCCAATCTCTCCCATTCATGTCGGTGCCTCATACCTTTCAAATATGAACCTGAAACACAAGTTCACTGATGATTTTCTAATTTCAGCTTTATACTGATTCTTGACAACATCTAAGAATGGAAAGCTAAAAATGAGACATACCACATCCTTGTGAATTAGGGCCTGCTGTCCCAGGAGATGAAATTCTTCGAAACCCACTCGTACATCCGAGTTGCACACGTGGAGACAGATCAAACTCTTCATCCCGGGGAAAATCAATGACAGAATCTGCTAGGAACTGCTTGGAATCCAAATGCAGCAGAAAATCACCATCCTTAATCTCTTTTATAAATGCTCCAATGAGATTTTCCCCAACAATTGCATTTTCTAAAGAGGGAAAAAAATACCACAAAATAGCATAAAAGACACTTCCAATACGGGAATGGAACACAGAAACTGATGAACTTTAAGTTAAAAACAGAGGCAGATGCAGAAATACAAGCATGTTAACAAACAGCAGACCATGATGAATCTGTACAGTCTTACTTTGCTCATTCTGTTTAAATACACCCGAAAACACAGAAAACAGAAAGACCCAAATCTGCCTTAGAAGGTAATGAAAGTTGGAACATAGTGGGAGATGATGGTGCCATGGGTATACAGAGAGCAGATTCTCCTCTATCTCCTCTGAAACCAAACAATCATTCCCTCAAAAAGCTGGTTTTGTACTACAGGGAATTTACAGTGTGGGGAGGATAAAAGAGGTGATGTCCTCAAAGAGGAACACTTTCAAAAGAAAAGTTGAATATAAAACCAAACACAATTATACTTTGATTCACTTTCTGCAAACTGCTCAAATATTCACAGGGCCAAGAGAATAGTAGATAAGATATAATTCAGATTAAATATAATTTAGATTAGATATAAGGAAGTAGTTTTTCACAGTGGGTGAAAACACTTGACCAAGTTTCCCAGAGAGCCAGTAGATACCCCACCTCTGGAAATGTACAAGGTCAAATAGGAAGGGACTCTGAGGAACCTGATTGAGTTGAAGATGTCCCTGCCCATGAGAGGGGTGTTGCGCTAGATGACCTTTAAAGGTCCCTTCCAAGCCAAACCATTCCATCATTCTGTGTTCTGTGTTTCCCCGAGAATATGGAACAACTGGGTGGATGTGAACAATATCAGACTGTAGAGCCAGGCACTACAGGACCATTGCAGCTGCCATCTGTGTCCTGAAGGATTTTGAATTCAGTACCGATCAAGCAAAAATTGCTGTAGGGCACATATCTCCAAGCCCCAAAGTAAGAAAGAAAGACACATGAAGATAGAGCTATTTCTGTTTAGTGCTGAGGACACAATTCCAAAGCAGTAAAACAGGAGAAAAGGTCACACAGAATCACCAAGGTTGGGAGAGTCCTTCAAGACAATCTAGTCCAACCACCAGCCCAGCAGCACCATAATCACCCCTAAATGATATTCTCCAGAGACACATCCAGATGCCTCTTGAACAGTGACCCCACCACCTTCCTGGCCAGCTTATTCTAATGCCTGACCACTCCCTCAGTGAAAAAATTTCTAATTTCTAACCTGAACCTCTCCTGGGACAATTTGAGTCTATTTGCTCTTGTTCTGCCACTTGAGACTTACGAAAAGAGATTGACCCTCACCTCCTTTCAGGCAGTTGTAGAGAGGTCTCCCCTTTTCTCCAGGCTAAACAGCCCAGCTCCCTCAACTGCTCCTCATCGGACTTGAGCTCCAGACATTTTCCCAGGTCCACTGCCCTTCTCTACATGCTCTAGAACCTCAGTGTTCTTTTTGAAGTGAGGGGCCCAAAAATGAACACAGGATAAGAGGTTTGGCCTCACCAGTGCCGAGTACAGGGGACAATGACTGCCCTGGTCCTGCTGGCCACATTGCTCTTGATACAGGTCACAATTCTTGATATGCCCACAGAGGCATATCAAGCAATATTTGAACTTGGGATATATTTTTAATATCTTTTATTTTTAAGGAAAACACTTACTGCTCTGAAAGAAGTTCCTTACACCATCCCTAACTCTCACGGAAACCACAGCAAAGATCTGCCAGTCAGTGGTCTCCACATAGTTGCTCTAGGACTTCAGAGGTAAGGATCATTCTTTAGTGTCAAAGGTAATGCAACTAATAGAAAAAGAGGGAAAAGGGAAAAAAAAAGGAAAAAATAACTTGGAAGAAATTAGTTAAATTTTTGACAATGTGTGAATTGTGTTTCACTGAGTACAATGAACAGAAACACTTTTCCACCACTGAAGACTTGCCCAATGGAAATTAACATCTGGGACAGTTCAGCTCATGCCTGATAAAGCAATTTCCAATCCCAGTTAAGGCAGCTGGGAGAGGCAGTCTTATCTGAAAGAAACATTAAATTATAGCTTCTTTCCACTGTGCGGTCACAGCCTGAAAAGGGAAATATATCAACACCAAAAGCTCAAATATACCACACCAGTGTTATAAAGAGAGAGAAGCAAAACATTTAAAAGCAAATTAGGTTTAATCCACAGAAATATCAGAGGAAGAAAAACTTACCAATATCATGTAAGTCAGGGAGAGAAGCTGTCGGGATGTTTTCCAGCTGAGTCCTCCACGTGATGTTCACTCCCAGGCGATCCACGCTCAGGCATTCGACATAGACAGTGGAATCATCACAGACAGAAACTGAGCCAGTTTTTCCAAATGCATTTACCTCGAATTCAGAATTAAGTGAAACTACAGTTAGTCAACCTGAGCACTTTCAGGTTCTTGGTTTGCCCTATTCATTTGCACTGTACTATTCTCAAAAGTAACACTGTCAAAAGGGGCCTCAAGAAACAGAAGCAAGGAAAAAGGGGCCTCAAGAAACAGAAGCAAGGAAATATAATTTCAGCAAGTCATATACTTACTGTAAGAATAGTCAAAATATTCTCTTCCATTGAGACAAATTTTTAATAAATATTGGGCTGGTGTGATATGATTTTTATGGCTGGAACTAAGCTGATCTGCTAATGTGGTGTAAGTGAGACTAAACCTCCTATTTTCCCACTCATCCATATGAGAGTGCTGCCAATACTGACAGATTTCATGGCGTATTCTATTCTTCTGTCTCTCTCAAAGAGGCAAAGGTCTAGGCTGTGTTTCACTCTTTTTCATTTTTAATACAAAACAAAATCCAACCAAAGAAAACAAAAACAAACAAAACAAACAAAATCCGCCAACAACAGAGGATAAGGATTTTAAATTACCTGGAGGTGACATAAACCACGAGCCTTCAACTCATCTAAAATAAATATCTGGAATGCCTGGAGTAATCCAGAGTAGTCAGAACTACATGTCTTCTCAGGAGGCAGGAGTAGTTGAAAGTGTGTTTGAGCTTGGACTGTCTGAAATAATTGGAGCTCTAAAAATGAAGTAGAAAGGGCATTTAGTAACCTCACTAATGAGGAACCTGACTTTCAGAGCTACTTTGAGAAAAAACAACACTGATTTGAGGTTCTCATGTTGCATCAATAGCATCTCCCCACTTTTAGGGGTAAGCAGTAGGAGCTGTCAACAGTGAATAATAAGCAGCAAGACACAAAATTGAGATATATATATATATATATGTGTTGTGCATTAGAGAAAAAGCCAAGTGATGCACTTAGATAATAATGAAGAGATATTTTACACTAGAGCACTAACTCACAGAAGGATAAGGACTATCTGGATCATTACTGATGATTTTTCATAAGCTTAGCAAATAGGAACTTCCAGAGAACTACATGAAAGCTGACATTATGCCAATACTTAGAAAAGAAACAGAAAGACAAGAATTATTGACCTGTCAATTTTCACTTTTCTTACATGCAATCATGAAAACATTTCTATTAAAAAAGGAATTAAATGGTGAAAGCAATTAGTAGCAATGGGCTTTTGGAAACCCAGCTTGTCAAACTAACTGGGAATAAGTTTTAGGAGAGAATAAATTTGCAGAACAATGGTGTTGCCATGGATGTTTACAAGAGCTTTCTGAATTTTTGATAGCAAACCCAAGTGATGCTAATCACAAAAATTGATAAATCTTTTTATCAATTTTGATAAAGAATCAAAATTCTTTGATCATCAGTCACAAAATAAAAATCTATTTAATCAGTTTTTAGCAAAAAAAAAGGATGCAAATTTCTTGTCTCGCCCGGAGTAACTCTGCTCCCAGGCTTCATGAAGAGTTTGTTATCTCAGGTTCAGCACAACAATCATGCTGTCATTCCAGCTCCAAATGGAGCTGGCTCTTATCCCACCAGCCTGGACAAGCAGCAGAGCTCTCCCTCGTTCAGGTCCTCTGCAGATGTCACTGCATCACATACAAGTGCCACTGCTGGAGCACAGTTCCTCATCCCTCACCCCAAAAACGAGCATGGGAATGCCTGGACAATGCTGGAAGCATTCCAAACAGAATGGTGGAAAGGACCAGAGGATACAGAAACCTGCTTCCTCCTGCAAGGCACAAAGTCCTCTCTGCTTAGTTTTTTAGAGTGCATTTAAAGAGCTGATTTAACAACAGTCTCTAGATGTATACATAAAAGAACAGGAAATATGATTTTTGAGAGTGAGGGTAATTATCCATTGGAACAAATTACTAAGTGTTTTGGTGAATTTTCCATTATTGTGAAGTTTATTCAGTTGCCTTCTGATGTGTTGGGAATTTTTTCTCTCTCCTTAAAACCATGCTCTATTCCAAACACAAATTACTGGGAGAAGTCCTTGGCTTAGAGTAAACTTTATAGCAGATTGACACACATTCCCCTCTCCCCTTACAAAGTTATTCCTCTGCCATCAGGCAAACATGGATGTTATTTCATAACATACTACAAAAACCTCACAAGCACAGTCACAGACAGACAAAAGTTTCAGTCTGAAATTTAAAGTTTAAAAATATTTGCATTTGGAATTAGAAGAGTTTAACCCATCCTGAAGATTGATTTATGTGTGTAACCTGTTCTGGAAATGAAAAGTAGCTCCAAACTTGGCAGGAAGACCTGCATTTCTCAAAGTTCAGCTCTGATACAAATTGCCATTTTGATCAGAATGTATCTCTTTTTTAAAATAATTGAAAAGGCCAATGTTAATATCCAATTACATGAGCTCTAAATGGACATCCAATTCTTTCAAGATTTAAAGTGCCATTTTTTTCTTGAAAGCAAAATGGTTTGAAAAATACCAGAAGTCAGCCAGAAAATACAACAATAATCCTTAAGAACAGGCTGCTGCAAAAAAGATGCAGAAATAACAGTGACTTGATTATGCAAATAAACAGTCAAGCTCTGCCAAATTCAAACATCTGGCGCTCATCTGTTCTTCCAGGACTAAGTAGTTCCATCAGAATCACTTATGGTGCCAGCATCTTTTAACTAACAAGAAAAATCTGCATGTAGATTGAATAGCTATTTATAGCTCTATTATTTCAGGCAAGAGGGACAGTTTCTGGCACAGGGGCCAGCCAAGAGCCAGAGGCAGAGATGGCAGAAGACAGAACTCATCTCCTGCACCTCAACTTAGCAACTCCCCTATAACTGTGGGTGTTATTCACACGGTAGCTCTGTGATAAAAGCTGATTTTCGCACTGTTTACACTGCTCTGAGCCCTCCCCGAGCCCCAGCAGATCAGATCAGATGAGATCAGGTCAGGCCAGGTCAGATCAGACATACTCTGGCAGGCCTGGAGCAGAGGGGCAGCCGAGACCCAGCGCCGCTGCCGCGTGTCACATTGGGATGAGGTGTTGGGAGTGGCACTGTGGAAGCCCTGGCGACACACGAGCTGGCACTGCTGGATGCTTGGAGCTTGCCCAGGGATGTTTTCACAAAGCACAGCCCCATTGGCAACTGCTAAGGCACCAAATGGCAGAGCACACTGCGGACCTGCAGGCACAGGAGAAAGAGGATCTGTGTTAGAGGTGTGCTATGATGACTTCTAGGAAAAAGTCCATAAACCCCTCATATCCACAGATTTAAACCTAGACAGCACCCTGTGCCTTTCCCACTCATCAATTTTGATCTGGTTTGAGGTCAGCTTGGTTCAGATTACTGAAGCTGATGGAAAGACTCATATTGACTGTGATGGGCAATGCATTGGGTCCAGAAAGGGACGTGCGTGGTTTCTAGGAACAGATATATTTTGAACAGTCATGAATAAATTTAAGCAGGAAATGAGAAGGAGATTTCTAACCAACAGCAGAACAAACCTTTACAAAAGATATGTACTGGAAACAGGCAGGGCCAAATAAACATCATCTCAATTCCCTTTAGACTGAAGTTCGAATGGTTTGAGATCAGGAGCTCGTGACTGTGGTGTCTTCAGCAGCACAAAGATGTTTCTAGTGACCAGCAGGTCAATACAGACATTTTATATATATATATATATGTACAGTAGTATAGAGCTTTGGAATTGGAGCAGTTTTCCCTATCAACTCATTCTGTATGAGTACAGTCATTCAAACCTTGCTAGCCCACTGTAACAGACCATTACAGCAGGCGAATTACGATGATAATTAATTTCTACTAATCAGTACAAACCAACTGCTTCACTCAATATTAGCCAAATCCCAACTTAATTACTAAATACAACCAGTAATAATTAAACACTTATGAGTTCCAGGGCTACAAAACATAGGAAGAAAAAACAACTTCCTCACTTCTAAATAAATATAAAGAAAGAGATGTTATCACATAATACAATTCACTTGCTTGGTGTATATATAGATCATTTTCCAAACTGCAATCCTCAGATCAGTCCCAAACTTCCTGATCACTGGAGGGAGGCAAATATTGATGATGGTTCAGGTCTGAGCACCCTCCCTCTCCATTTTTGATGGAGATACAAAGATTAATTCCAAAACTAAGCAGCCACGTCAGTTAAAGTATTAAAAACCTTGTATTAAACTTTCAGTTAAAGTATTAAAACATTGCAGGATGAATCTGGGATCCAGTGTGTGCAGCACATCTTTGTTTTCCAACTCTGAGCTTTTCAATGCCAACAAAAAAGGCTTTCATATCTGCCTCTCTGAATTGCCAAATGCATATTTTGTCCAAGTCTCCTTTATAGCAACTTTTTTGCAATAACTCAGTAAATGGGGCCACTACATTCCTTCTCTTCACTCATTGACTCTTGTAGCCAGACTCTTTCTCAGTAAAGGTGGAAACCTGGCATCCTTGCCTAACAAACTTCTAATAAATCTCCCAAGGTTTTAGGAACAAAAGACATCTCCATAAAAGAGATATTAATACTTATCCTGGCCATTAAATTATGTTAATATATCTTTATACAGAGGATGTGAAAATCAGTCTGTGGTTTCTTAATTGCTCTAACACGTTTCTGTACCCAGCAAGTCACATCCAGTCTCAGCTGAAAGCTGCTACAATCTCTTACTACCCGTTCCAATGAGATTTGGTGTGTTATGTCAGGGAAATAACCAGCCCCCAAAACAGAAGTGATCAATGCTTTCCTGGTGTGGTTCAGAGGTTTCAGTTCACCGTCAGTAATTTGGTCATTTATCCCTCTAGAGATGCCATTTCATTTACTATTTTTGTCAAACCTTCACCATTTTGTCACTGTCCCATTTCTTTGTCCTGTAGGAGTGAATCAGAATCCAGCTGAATACTGACACTTCTTCCATAGACGTTTCCAAAGATTTCCACAAGGAAAAATTAACATCTCCAGGACCTTCTCTGGAAATCTTTCTCTCCTCTATCTGTACTCAGCATTATGGGAAGTGGGCATGAGGATGGGAGATGTGTGTGAGGACTGCTAGAGTACTTGGCATCATCTCTCCAGTGCATGTCAACTAGAAGTTGGATTCTACCTCTGATGGAAGTGATTAAACTAATGAAAACCTGCTGGCATGCACTGGGTGCTCTGAGTTATTACTTTCTGTTTACAGCTGTCTGTTCTCATGCTGGAGGAGAAAATGATCATGTTTTCCACCACAACAGCTTATTTTGCTGACAGACAAGATATCCAATGTAGCAGTATAGTACTCCTTTTTCCTGAACAATTATTAGTGATTCCCAAGACTAGAGGCATAAGGCTGGGTAGACTGAGGAGAAAACTAATTTTTGATTCTTTATTTTTACACAATAACTAAGTTGTTTATCATGAAAAGTTCCATTGCTCTTTCAAAATCCAGGGAAACCGTAAAAGATTATTTCAATCTCTATGCAGACAATAATTAATAGCTTTCAGTAAAGTCAGGTTTCCACTACACTTTCAAAGCAGTTCTCCTTCTCAGGTCAGTAATTTAAAAAAGAAAGGTCATTAATCACTATGAGTTGCTATTTTCTCTAGGAAGGGTACAGGATGGAGGCAGCGCTGTACTTGTGGTCAGCTCTGCTTCTCTGAAGAGCTAAAAACCTGCCTAGGATGGCCATGTTCAGGTGACCACACCACCCTACTTTGGAGCTCATCTCCTCAGAGCTCAGTTGGCATCTCCACACAATACCATAAGCATGGGGCAGATACAACCATGGGGTCTCCTTCTGGTTTCTCATAAAATCCCATCCTCAGAACTCTCTATTGATAAAAGAGAGCTCAAAGAAAATTCTTTCCAAGTTGGCTGAGCAGTTACCTAGTTGACAAAAACCTTGCAGGCAGTCGGGTTGACACATTCAGATATTTTATAACAGAATTGTGGAATCATCGAGTTTGGAAAAGACCTGTATGATTACTGAATCCAGCTACAGACGCAGGTCTGTCAGCTCCACCACTAAACCATGTCCCCAAGTGTCACATCTACTGTTTGGATGGTGAGTACAAGCCTGTGTTGCTCTTTATATGGCAGAATCACAAAAGGAATCTGGAGAAAATTATGTGGTCTTGTTTCCCTAAATTTTTTCAACCCTTCTCCTGCAAAACAAACAAAAAACACCAACAAAAGAACTAATCAAAAAAAAAAAAAAAACCAGCAGTGTCCTGCAGACACCAGTTGAAGGTTTTCCTTTTACATCGTTACTTTCCACACTAATCATTACATTTTGGAGCATAGCCTTGTAGAAAGTTTAATTAATTTTTCTTCACTTCAGTGATGGGAAAATGCATAAAGGCCATTGCAAATTAAATTTATCCAAATGTCTCCCATTTGGATATCTCACTGGAAACCATGAGTGAATTCCAGTGCTTCACAGCTCTGGTCATGCAGGAAATACTCTGTGAATATGCAAAGTTTTGGCACATCCTTTTCACAATTCTGGTCACAAGCCAAGAGTCAGAATGGCGGAAGCATACATTTTTCAAATTTTATTTTAGTCATCTGAATGGTTTTTAATCCCAGAGCCAGCTCAGACTGGAGCAGGTTCAAGTTTGCAGCAAGCTGTTCAGATTGGCTTTATATCTGGGTTTCATAGCTCAACTGGTTTGATTCAGCCAATTTTATGAATAACTAAAAGTCAAGGATCCATTCCCTTCTCCTTTTTCCCTGACAAAGCACCCAAAGAAAACTGGACATCATGCCCAGGCAGGTCTGAAATCTGCTACAACACAAAGATAAGCATGTTGCAAAAGTCTCTAAAGGTCTGGAGAAATAAAATTAAATTCAGCTAGGGAGTGGAAAAATTTAGGATCTGGGTTAAAGTCCAGGCCTGGATTTGCTCACAAGTAAATTGCCTGAAGCAGGAACTCACTTGCACATTCCGGTCTTCCTCCGCTTACTCGTGTCCCTGGCACCTCTTCTCCATTGTCAAAGACACACCAGCAGCTCTCCTGGTCCTGGCTGCACTGCACAGGGGAGAAACCCCCCTTGTCCTCTTCACACTGGGGGATGTAGCCTCTGGCAGCTTCTCGTGAAACAGTTTTGGACTTCAGCATGTTACAGAAACTGGGACCTTTACAGAGAGAAATTCTTTGCAAGATACAGAATGGAAGACAAAAAATTGACCTAAAGACTTTACCAGCAGTGACTCCAGCCTGTTTTATTGGTGGGAAGAAAGATGAGTGACCATGAAACCATAAATAATTTGAATCATTATAGAAACAGGGAATTTTACTTCTACTAGGACACACCACATTTTTTACAAAGATTAAAGTGCAAGTGATACTGTTTTAGAAAAATATTTGAAAAAATACTATTATTTATTTTTCATTTATATCTATTTTTTTAAAAAATGTGATAGTGTATAATTTAGATGCTGATATTTAAAAAGCAAAAAGAAATCAAGTCACTGTTTTTAGTAAAAATTTTTGATCAAGGTAATTTTAAATATAATTATATGATCATTTACATTTTAAAATAGTTAAAATGGTGGTAAGAAATCAAAGATTTAAAAATGCATAGAAGCCTGTTTGTCAGTTTGTCTAGAGTGGTTTATTTCTGGTGTTATGAAAGTAAAGGGTAACTATTTTCAGATACCCTTTCAATGTTGCTGTGCTTGTATGTAGCCTATCACTGAAGAATTAAATGAGGAGCCTCCCATGTTTCACAGGCAGCATTCCGGAAAGGAAAGTACCTATGCTGCAAAGCATGAGGCATCACAGGCAGGGGGCAAAGCATTACTCACACTCAGGATTGCCATCCAAATCTTTGCTGCCACGCTGGAATATTTCTCCTGACACAGGATCCACACACCACACATCTGAGTCAGATCTCTGCAGCACAGCGTATTCTCCTGTCTACAAGGAATCAAGGACATGTCATTGCAGAGCAATGTATTTTAATACAGACACATCAAAACCCATACCCCAAAGATTGATTAAAATGCTTTATTATATTTACACTTGTCCATTAATACAACATGCTGAAAAGAAACACAAAGTACAATCTAACTAATTTAATAGACAGACCAGTCCCTGAGAGAATCAAGAATCATTTAGGCTGGAAAAGACCTCTAAGATCATTGAGCCCAGCCATTAAGCAGGGTGTAGACTAAAAGTCCATTGAGATGAAGTTCTGATAAAATGCTAGTTTGAAATGTGTTCAAAAGATGTGCAGATGTGGTGCTTAAGGATATGATTTAGTGGTGGACTGGGGTAAGAGTTGGACTTGATCTTTGCAGAGTTTTTCAACCTAAATGATTACATGATTCCATAAGATAAAGATTCTATTACATGAAATGTCTATTCCTTGCCTGTCTCTATCCTGCTAACTGCCACGATTTGAGAGCATCACAGACCCTGTTTTTTGGGATACCTGCACCCAGCTCCCTGTCACACTGTCATTCTCTCACAGGTCAGGAAGAAAGAGACCCCAAATGTCAGTCAATTAAGATGTGCCTTTTAAGCACCGCTCTGCAAGAGCACCAGGCAGAACCAGCCTGTGGCAGAGAGGCGTGGGCAGGCACAGAGCTTCCTGTTCCCAGTCTCCACCTCAAAAATATTTAAATTCTACCTTCTGCAGGGCAACACCTGCTGTTAGTTTTGTCTTACCCTTTTCTTTCAGGCTAATAAAAATGCACACGGGGTGCTTAAGGAGCATGGACTAAAAGTATACATGACTTTGGCACAGTGTAAGCAAAACTGCTTCCTCTCTCAGTCACGTTAAATCACCTCAAGGCAGCTGGGGATGAACAGATCAGCTGTAGAGCTGTCCAGCTTTGCACTGCTCTGTCTCCAGCTGGAAATTAGGGCATTGGTTCGGGATCGCTGACATGAAGTCCGGCCTGTCAGAGGGAAAATATTTTTAGAATAAAATCAAGTTTCAGACCAAAGCAAGAGAAAGGGTTACATCACGAGCTCCCTCACACATCTGCATTAGGCACTGCTACAGTCTCAGGCAGGGAATTCCTGATCGGTGTTTGATAAAACCACAGAATGGCCGAGGTTGGAAGGGACCTCTGGAGACACCTGGCTGGACAACTGGTCCAATCCCCCTGCTCAGGCAGGGCCACCAATAGGAGAGGATTCACTCTCAAATCATGCAAGCCAAATCATGCACAATGAAATTAAATGCATTAGCAAAATAAGAATAAAATTCCTTTTCCTTTTCTTGCAATGGTTAGAAGCAAGCCTTACTTCATGCATATCATACAAGAATTTCCAATAAATATTAAAATTTGAAAGAACAGGTAAAGACAAATATTTAGGAAGAGGACCCGACTGACATTTGGGAAGTTCTGCTGAGCGTGAGACCAAGGAATCCATGACATAACGTCCTTTCTCATCCACACACCAGCAGTGACCTGGCCAGGGAAGAAAAGCAGCTTCATTTTAGATGTTGTACTTCAATGTGCTTTGTTGCATACTAGGAAGATTTTCATCCTCAGCAGCTCCATAGAAAGGGGTCAGTAAATCTAAGCCACAGTCAACTCTGCTCTCCAGGGATAAGTAGATAACTCCTGAGAGCAGTGGTGTGAATGGAAATGTAGCAGCTCTGGTGAGAATCCCCCATGGCAGCCCTACTCCCAGAAATTTGGCATCATCCACAAACTTGCTGAGGGTGCACTCCACCTCATCATCCTGGTCATGAATGAAGGCATTAAGCAATACCAGCCCCTGGACCAACCCCCAAGGAACACAACTAGCAGCAAGCAACCGAATATCTACTGATTTTTGAGCCCAAATGAGCTGCCACTTGAGTCCAGTCAATTTACATACATCTTATGGACCACATCACTTTCCTCCAGTCTGATTACTACCGGTTTTCTATCTTTTAATTAGAATTATTCTTAGATTTTCTTTGTTCAGACAGCCCAGAGTGTCTTAGGAATCGCTCACCTGTGCTCTCATAACACTGAGTTGGCTCCCAGTTTCCCAGGCCATCACACTGAGGGATGTAAGGGAGAAATCCCAGCTGTGCTGCTTCCCCAGCAGAACGTTTTAAAGTAAAGTGACTCTGCCAGTAGAAGTGCAGGACTATAAAAGAGAAGTAAAAGAAAGCTGCTAGTTCACAACACAGGATATATTCGATGCACATATTTGAAAAAACCTGAATGTTCCCTGTACTTCAGGAGACAAATTAATAAATGTTTTAAGTACATAAAGGCTGGTAAGTGCCCAGATTTTATATTTGCACTGTGTCATACATATGAGACAACTGAAATCAGTTCTTGGAGTGGCAGGCTAATGACCCTGGTTAATTACACCTGCTGAGTTGCACCTGCTTTTCAGCAAAGTTGTGTTTGACATCAAGTGCTCTTGCACAGATTCTGGGCATGACTCCACTTAATCAAGCTCTCCTCTCCCTTCCACCCACCTGACCATGCAGCCAGCTGGAGAGCAGAGTCACTGCCTGACAGCAGCTTTTGGGAGATCACTGCCTCTGTCCCGTCGGGCCCGGCAGAGCGCAGGAGGTCAATGTCCGTGAGCTGGATCCCCTTTGCCAGCAAGAAGCTCTCTCCAAAGGCAAACTGGGAACCATTGGAGGCCAGGATAAGCTGCTCTGCCTCCTCCATAAAATTCATGGCTTCCTGCTTCACTCCTTCACATATACCAGGACCTGCATTAAAAAGTATATATATATGAAGAGTATATTAGTGACTTTCATCTCAATCCAGTAAAGAGCTGCATGTGAAAACTACCTGGTCTTTTAATTAGCATCATCTGTTTCCCTCTGCACTCAGTTTTGAATTGCATAATGAAGCAAGCAAAGGACACTTGTCAGTGCCTAGCTGTTTAACAGCAAGAATCTGAGAGTGCCAGGAGTCACACAAATATTCTCCATGTCTTGGGCCAAAGGCTTGATCATTTTAAGTCCTCATTGGTTACAAACAGAGTTAATACAACTCTACAAAACATTCTCTCAGTTGCTGCCATGAAAAGCTGTGGAAAATCAGAAGTGAGAGTCTGAAAGGAAAATGAAGGTATATCCCTTGGGTCTGGAGGGGCAGCTGACATTTGGCATGTCCTCTCCAGACATCTACTGACCCAGAAAGGGAAGTTCAACACACAGAACCAGCTCCATGAAAGCTGCTCCTCCAAAATAACTGTTAATCTCCTTCATCCCCTTTATTCCCCACTTGCCCACAGAACTGGAATCTCCAGAAGTTTGCCACTCATTGTCCTGTCTCTTTCTCACAGCTGGAAAAATACCATGTGATGAGAACAATTTCAGTGATGGCATTGATAGTATAGGTCATCTGCAGGAGTAACCCCAAAGAGGGCCCAGCACCTTTGGAGAAGGTGTCTAGACAGAGACCTTACTGAATTCACTGCTGGCCTCTCTCTCCTCCTAGTGACTTCTAGGGCATATCTGTTACTCTTGAGCATATAGTGAGTAAGAAACAGTAAAGAAACCCCCTCTTGCTTCATTTTAAGGCGTTCTTGAAAGTAATTTACATCACAGCATGATCCTGATTTTTCCATACAACTCTTCACAGTTTCTAATGTCCTTTCCTATCTGGCTAAGTATCTTCTGCAAAAGCATTACATGTCCAAACTCCAAATTATAAAACCTACGCAAACTTGATATGGAACTTTACTCCTTATTCCCAAAGCTCAGGCACCATTTACTTACCAGAAATGAGTCACCCTACTTCTGATGTCCAATGGTTATGGCAGTGCTGATGATCTTTCTTGCAAGTTATTGTCTGCTACTTCACAGCAACTGAAAGGACTTCCCTCTCTTGTGGCATAAAATGAAACACCAGAAACACTACTACATACATGCCAGAAATTGTTACTTACATGCTGGAATCTGGTTCGCTCCTGCCTTTGTTCCCTTCAGCTCTCTTCCTTTGCTATCAACACACCAACAATCACGAAGTCCAAAGTGGCCCAATGGAGTACTGAAATCAGTATAGGGTCCTGGGTAATAGCTCAGCTGCTCAGTCAGAAGCTGCCAGAACGTATATGGGTCCAGTAAAATGTTCTCAGATGCACTGGTCAAGTTTCCTTTCAGCACTTCAGGTGGGAGATCCGAGAAGGAGGAATACATGGCAAATGCAGGGAAGACATTCTGGTGCCCAGCCTCATACAAAGCTTTAACAAAAGCTGAAAAGCCACCAGAGGATGCCTCTTTATACCCAGCTATTGTGTTCAATAGATCAGCAATGGGCAGGGGGTTGCCATCGTTGTTCTCTGCAATCCACCTTTCGTACCACTCGAAGGCTGGCTCGGGAGGGCCACTGCACTGCACCTGCCTCCAGCCACCCTCAGCATCACACTGAGGGAGCCAAATGCTGGACAGCTGGGGCACTGCACTTGGATCTGACAACAGCAGCTTCACAGCCTTGAGGAACTCCTGCCCAGCTGTCACTTGGCAAGCACTTGGGCCTGGGGAAAAGAAAAACATGCACATCCTCTGAATGCACTGAAGATATTCAATACCCCTACCCTCCAGTACAATAAACACCACTACCAAAATTTGGTCACTCATCCCAATAATAAGAGCATCATTCCTAGCCTGGTACTAAGAGGGCTTAGCAATATTAAGGTCACATGGTGAACCAGAGTAAGATTTTCAAAGGGATGTGAGCCCTCAAAGATGAATACAGATTTGGTTTTTTTAACATTTGTGAGTACAGTAGGTACTTGTAGTTCGTACTGGGGGCCAGGTACCACTAAGTGCCTTCCTGAATCTGTTTACACCAATCAGGTGTTTTCAGATACACTTGGCAATCTGGTTGTTACTCCTTTTCAACCAATCTCTGAAAAAGAAACCATCTGAATAGTGGAATAATACTGATTTTATTCCCCCTTGGACCAAACCAGAATTTTAAGATTGTGTGTCCTCTCTTCCTACTCTCTACTGAAGACTTCTGCTGAATATAAAAATACCACTCCTCAAAACACTGGAATGAGTTTGTTTTGGAAGACTTTTCTGCCTCCTCCAGAGCCAAATTTCACTTTGCCACCAAGCCAACCATGGGAGTTCATCTTCATCTCTACAAACCCAGCCAACCATGGGAGCTCATCTTCTTTTGAGCACCAGAGAATTCTGAACCTTTTTATTTTGGATTGCACTACTGAACCTTTTTATTTTGGATTGCACTACAGATGGGTTGCTAGATATAATTCCTCTCTCAATTCAGATCATTACAACAAACTCCCCACTGCTTCTGCAAACTGCTATTCAAAGGAGCTCCCTCACTATGCACCACTCTCAGCTGCTGGACACTCTGCTATTCCTCCCAAAATGAGAAGGAGGCTCTCCTCTTGGTCTATTCTCCCTGTTGATGTGATGTTTCCAGTTCACAGAAACTTGAAAGACAAATGTTTACAGCCTATGTGCTTCCTTCTTCCTTCATATTCCATAAAGAAAAGGGCAAGGAGAGGCAGTTCATCGTCTATCAAACGGATGTCATTTTCAACTCACTTTTTCGGCCTGGCTTTGTGGCCCTTATGAGAAACCTATCAGCCATTGAATCCCTCTCCCATGTTTGGAGACCTGTGATATCTTACAAGTGGAGGATATATTCTTGAGCTAAAAATACTAAATCAAGCTCATAGTTTAAGGCACTGAAAATCTTTAGTTCTTAGGAAAAGATAAACCAGTGACTGTGCCCAAGTGACTTGGACCTGGAAGTAAAAGGGCTTTTTCACTAGGCAGGGGTCACATTCAGCTCCACAGATGTTCCAGGTCTCCTGGGCATCATGGATGTTACACACTCCAGCTGCACACTGAGGCAGAGACACACCAATGACACATTCATTAACCAGGCAAGACCTCAGGCTCCTCTGCTTTGAGTGTGCCCACCCTACACCCTGACCACCTTTAGGATCTGGCATATCAAGGTTGACACACACTGTATTTCCACCATTCCCCTGCTGACTTGCTTTCCTGTTAGGAGATATTTGCATACATCATCCACCTATTTCCAGATGTAATCAGATATGGAGAAAGAATCATGGAATTCCCATACAAAAGAAAATGTCTTTAAATTCCCAGTCCCTAAGACTTACATCGCATCGGCGTTCCAGCTTTCCCCCTTATTCCTGGAACAGTCTTGCCATTCAAATCGACACAGAAACAATTTGTCCCATAACACTGGAGTGGCAAAAAGTCTCCATCCTCAGTACAAGAGGGAATAAAGAGATCTGATCCCGCAGGCAGGCTTTGCTTCAGGTTTTTCAGGTTTCTCCTTTGCTTCTCACACTCAGTGGGACACCTTGGGCGTTTGCCTTGACGTCTTGAGCCTGGAATCTCCTTACCCAAAGTGTCCAAACACCAGCACTCTCCTGCATAGCACTGAACTTCCTCATACCTTCCCTCCTTGGTACATGTTGGGACAAACAGGTCCCTTGGCTCCTCACCACAGTCTCTGGATCCCAGTGCTAGTTTCACCACTTCACCTAAATCTTCAGCAACACTTCTGGGGACAGAAATCACTTGTTGAAGAAAAGTAAAGAACTCTGGTAGTTCCAGGACGGAAGAAAGGAATTTCATCATATTCTGATTGTCCTGCAGAGTTACTGTGCGGCCAAAGCTGCCCACAAGAGGTTTACTCAAAATGGAACTCCCTTTTGATACCTCCAGAGAAAACGCTTCAGCTGATTCCAGAGGGTCTTGGCCATTAAGCCTCTCTGACACATCCTCCTGTCGGAAAAACTGACCAATGCTGTATTTCCCACTAGTGCCAAGTACCCCTGTGAAGTTAAACTGGATCAAATTCTTCAAGAACCTTCCTCCAAAGAGGTTTTCTTGGAAACGCCTTGGATTGGCAGTGAATTGCAGGGCCACTTGAGCCAGTTCCCTTGATGGGAACATCCCTGTGATGGCTTCACTAAGGGTGGTTCCTAGTTCAGGAGTCTGGCTGGCAAACAGGCTTTGTGCAAGCGAGTATGACAATCCTGAGTCCAGAAACAGCTCCTTGAAGGAGGGAGGGCAGGGTCTTGAGAAGCCATCAATTTTGTCTGACTGTTTATCTGGCATGGAAAACAAATTGGACTGACTGAAGTACCCAGCAGGGCCATAAAGGAGCCTCGACAAGGCCCGTCGCCGCTCGGAGATGCACGATTGTTCTTCGCCTACAGAAAGATTTAAAAAATAAAAATTCAAGTTTCAGAGCCTCCGGAACCTGTAACTCTATTTCTCTCTTTAAGGCAGCAGGGGCAGAAACAACATTAAAGTACAGATTAACCTGCTTCCCAACTATGCGCCATGCACATTGATAAGGAAATTTGAAATGTTAGTGCCTATGGTCTACTAATAAAATTCTCCAGACAAGACCCAAAATGAAAGGAAACATTCCTTCCCCACAGCTGAGTTCTCTGCTCTGTGGTCTTTTACTGGTTATGTTGCTTCCCAGTGTAAATCCTCATCCCTCTTTCAGTGGCTGAAAGAATGAAAAATGTCTTTTCCAACTATTTTAGCTCTCTAGTAGGATGCCTGCTGCTAATGAAAACCTCCAATGATCCAGGTGAAATGTGTGAACCTAAGAACAAGAAATAGACTGCAGAAGAACAGAAAGTTATTTTAAACAATGCCCACTAGTGAGGAATTTATGGAAGTTTCCTAATGCAAGAGGTTTGAAAACAAACTGATAAAATTAGCAGTAATAGAGTGCTAAGGACCAGATGGCGTCCACAAATGAGCTCGAAGGGAAAAAATACAAAATTTCAACAAAGATAGTCAAATGTCAGGGTTTTGAGGGTACCAACAGTGGCCCTAGCCACCCATATCCATATATATCACAGGTGTAGCTGCATCCAGCCCCATCTGTACACTCAAACACAGGCAGCAACGGCTCCAAGTTAGGATGCAACACATCTATGAAGAAGGACTAAGCTTAGGGCTCCAAAGGCAGCAAAGAAGAAAATACTTGGTAAATATAAAAACACCGAGAATCAGGCAGACAGGATGGCTATGGCACTGACTGCATCTCTGGAATGCACACAGCAGCTTGACTCATGTGCCACACACATTTACACAGTTGCCTGTCCTTGAAAAGTAGCAGAACTATAGAGAAGGGAGGAAAAATATTTTGAGGACAGAACAGCTTTTCCCGTATGAGAGAACATTCCTCTTGGAGGAAAAAATACGATAAAGGTTTTTAAAAACAGGATTCTCCACATC
The DNA here is from genome assembly GCA_013398115.1 of Falcunculus frontatus. Classification (NCBI taxonomy): domain Eukaryota; kingdom Metazoa; phylum Chordata; class Aves; order Passeriformes; genus Falcunculus; species Falcunculus frontatus. The sequence goes on along the minus strand of VZRV01008975.1, from coordinate 76,389 downwards.
ATTCACAACAGACAATTATTATTCAGTATTTCTCAAAGTACAGCAAAGTCCAGCTGTAGAGAGCATAATTATGATAATGAAATTTATTGCCAAAGAGTGCTAGGAAGGATAAAAGGTTAGGGGGCAATTAAGCAAATCCTTGGAAGTTAACCCCATTGGGGAGGGCTGAATACAATGATCTGGACTCAGCCTCCAGTTTGAGGCATCTCCCACCTGCAGGAGGATATTTGGAAGCTATGTGCATTTTCCATGTTTCTCACTCTTTCTCCCTCAGCACCACTGCTGTCCCCGTAGGGGACACAACTGTGGATATGCAGCTTTAGTCTGCTCCAGCACGGCCTCCCTTGGGCTCCCCACTCCATCTCTAATTATTCCACAACCAGGCAATACGATAAAGCAGTCACAAATCCTGTTAACAGTAAGGATAAAAGCTGGAAACCTAAAAAGCTGCTAAAATAGATAAGCAAGTAATCTGATGTTCTGTGATTGACATCTTTCTCACTCCTGGCTTTGCACCCTTGTCCTGCTCTGCAGTTCCTGACAGGAGCTCAGGGTCCCTTCCAAGAAGTTTCTTTGTAAAAGAACTTTCTGTAAGATGGGCCCCTTCTGTTTTCAATGTTGGCTCTTGGTTAGAGGGATGAAGAACATTCCTCAGAGGGCCAATAAGTTAGTGTAAGCCACAATTCCACAAGAACAGTAATATGAAACAAATGTAGGATCACGAGCCATAAACACTTTCCCCTCCTACCCGATGTTGTATCAAATCAAAGCAGAGGAAGAAAGAATAAACACAAAAGAAACCGCTGTGGTGAATCTACTGTAAAAGGTCTGAAAAGAAGCATGTCCCTACCAGGACTGCCTGGTGCCCCAGGTGATGTGAGAACCCCATGCCTATGGCCCTGACTCCGCCAGTGTTACACTGCTGAGTGTGAGAGCCAAAGACATTAAAGAATCACAGTATAATTGAGATTGGAAGAGACCTCTAAGGTTATTGAGTCCAATCATTAACCCAGCACTGCCAGGTCCACCACTAAACTGTGTCCCTAAGTACCATATCTACACGGGTTTTGAACACAAAATAAAACAGAGGAGAACAGGAGAAATACATATGGCATGTAGCTGTCTGAAAAAGCCGCAGCTATAGCCTCACAAAATACCTTCTCAGGAGTTAATCTGTGAAACCTCTGCAGAAATTTTTCCCTGCCTAAATTTCCTGCGCCTGCCAATAAAAGCTGTAAGCAGCCTCATGTCATTGCCCCCCCTTTCTTCACTCCCTCAAAAAATTATCAGGAGGGGTCAGCAAAGCATACTCAAAGAGAAAACAACCAGTCCCAACATATGGCGAGGCCTCTCAGAGGTTCCCTCGCAATATCCTTGGTGATCAGCCTCGAAGGCACGCTGAAGTTTTCATTTCACAGTAAGCCTGTGTGTGCCCAGAGAGCTCTGAGCACTTGGAGCCGTGGCACCTAGGGCAGATTCCTTCTTTTTTAGCTGCGTGGGAAGCTGTGCTGTGTCTCACAGACAGAGCAATTGCCTTCCCCCAAGGCAGCCCCCACATTAAGACCCTGTGCCCCAGCCCTCCAGCACAATCCTGAATATTTAGATAGTGCACTTCAGAGCGAAGGTTTTTAACTTTCCTCCGCCCCTCTGGCCCCTGGACATTTCTGCTGTCATTTCCATTTGGGGCACTGATTTGATGGTGTATTCTCTGTGGAATCTCTCAAAGCCCAAACTTATACACCTTTTCTGAATTGTTTGTTGGGTGGTTTTTTACAGGATTTGACAGTTTTCATGGCAAAATATGCAGTGACAGAGTTGGAAAAAAAAATCAGTAAGGACGGGAGATGAAATTCCACAGCATTTCACCAAAGGAGGGAGGTAAAACACAAAATCGCCATCATTTGCTTCCCTATATTACCCCAGATATTCTCACTTAACACCCAGTTCCTGGAGCCAAGAGCCAGATATCAGAGCTGCAAAGAAAAGCCTTGCCATATGCAAAACTAAAAAGCTAAAGGAAGGTCATAACATAAAATAGAAGCAGTACAGTATTTAATAATTTATTAGAATGTGACTCTTAACCACAGGGAGGTTTCGTGATCTTTGAACACCAGAATCTCTCAGAGCCGAGAAAGGAATTGGTCTGTTCTGTTTCTTTCTAAAGACACTGAGAGATGGGCTAATTTTTCCTTTGGCAAATCTCATACATACCACAGGCTGGGGGCTGGCCTCGCCTCCTTGTGCCCGGGACCTCTTGGCCCTGGGTGTCCACACACCAGCACTGTCCTCCCTGGTGGCACTGCACGGGCTCGTAGCCCCCATCAGCGGCGCAGGACGGCACCAAGGGGTGCTGGAAGCGAAGGGCTGCGGAACGCTCGGCCTCACACTTCGAGGGGCCTGCGAGGAAAACAGTGTGCATAAAGCAGGGAAAGTTTAAAGTTTCAGAGCCATCTCTGTTTGATCCCAGTGTTTGCCTATTTGGGAGGAAAAAAAAAATAAGGAAAAAAGAATTTAATTTCCTGCTCGTTTTCAGTGATGTGTCAAGTGTCACCAGCTCAGAATGCGAATTCTCCATCCTCCTTTCCTTTGAAGAATTTGCCCCACGGTTTTCTACTGTAGGTATTAATTTCTGAAAACTAAACAGAAGATAAAACCTCAACACATTTTTCAGCCATAGTTGCAAGTAGGCAGAGCAGGAATATCTCTCCCAGGGAACCATGCTGGAGGCTGGGGGAGCTCTGGCCCTTAGTGCAAAAGCAAAGTTGGTAAACAGAGGCAGATGTGCAGCTTGGGGAACTGATTTGAAGGCAAACATCAATGTTTCAGGAGAGAATGAGGCATTGCTCCTGCAACCAGGTCTGCACCTGACTGTAGAAATTTGGGCTGAGGCCAACCCATTTCTCTACCTCCCTCTGCAGGGAACTGAAGACCCTATTCCTGTCAAACTGGCCTTAATGGCAGAGAAGGCAAAAATTCATCAAGTAAATTTTCTGGGGTATGATCTCTCCAATACAGGACTTTACCCTTTGAACAGGAATTTTGCTTGTTTATATCAACCTGCAATCCTACAGCCTAAACACTTCTCACCTTCAAGAACTTTCCAGCTGTACCCAGCTACCTGTGTGAGGCAGTGAGAACACCATGTCAGAGCTACCTGTTCATCCAGGGGACTGACAACGTTCCTAATTTGAGTGGCTTCGGGTGACAGTGTGAGAGGTGTGTAAGTCACCAGAGCATCCCCCTCGGTGGCTGATGAACGAGGTCACATCTCCATCTTGTGGCTGGTACAGCTTCATCTGTGCTGACAGCTGCTGCAGCCCCGGCTACAGACAGAGCTGAGCCAAAACCACTGTGCAGTGCAGAGGGAAGACGCTTTCCAGACTCCCCAGAAGGATCAGCTTGTCCCAAAGCCAGAAAAATTGTGTGACTATAAGGCCAGAAGACTGACGTCAGTATCTGCTTAATATTTCTGGTGATGCAACTCCTTAGCAAGAGTCAGACAGCAAGGTCAGAGGAGTTTGGGACTTTGGATGGGAGGATGAAGTATCACGCAGTAGATTCAAACAGTCCCCAAGAGCCAAGGCAGTTTTCTTTGGGCTCTGGTCTTGGAGGGAGAAGTACCTGACCTCCTGTCCTGCAGAGTTCATTGCCTGTAGGCAGAGAAACTCTCTCCCCATGTGCCTGCCCTGACCAGGGAAGGAATGGGCCCAAGGGCAGATCCAAAAGTTCAGCCTTGCTGGCTAAGGCTCTACAAACTCTTGTGTGACCTCCTGGGAATGGAGTGTGTTGTGGGCAGTGTGAAATCCTTCCTATTTCTGAGTATACTGACATAAAGTAGGGAGCATTTTCTCAGGCTTTTAATTTAATAAATCAACAAATCCATCTCCATAATCTCAGGGCAAGAGATATGGAGAGTTCATGGGATTTCAAATAATGTGATCTGCAGGCACATGGGAAAGCACTGATAGGAGGACAGGTACAATCTGCTGGTAAAGAATGTACAACGCAGAGGATAAAAGCCAGGTGCAATTCAGGGAACTTGATTCTTGCATTGGAACTGTGATACTATGTTTTTAGAGCAAAAAACTCCTAGCGTAGATGTCACATATAAGCTCCAAAACTGCCATCTAGTTTAGAAGGCATCACCTGGGTGCTACTTACACCTGAACTTGCCAGAGGTAGCCAGCTGGACCCCCAGGAATCGCCTCTGCAGGATGCGATGGACGCTGGTCTCCGTGAACGTGCGGGCAGCCTCTGGCACTGAGAAAACCGTGTCATAAACCTCATCGAGCAGCAGTTCCAAGCCTGGGAAAGACAGACTTTTAGCACAGGGCCTGCTTTTAAAACAGAAGTCACCCTTATACCACAGGAGCAAAACTGGGAGACTCTCAGGAAATGTAAATCCAGTTCCCTAAACAAGTCAAACGTGAAGTTTTACTGCATAACCCTAATGCACTACATCCTGCACCCAAGTGCTGGGTGCCCAGACACCACCTTTATGCCTTGACATCTACCAAAACAAGCAGGAGAAACATCCCATAACTGGCTGTAGGCCGTGGTTTTGTTAGGTTCAGGCTGCAGTAAAGAAATTGATGGAATTTTGGAAACTGACATTACCAAAACCAATTGCCAGTCATTTTGGTTGCATACTAAAAACCAAGACATTCAGTAGCTTCTCTGAGTGCACAGATTTTTTGAGAACTTCTTTCTTTTCTGGGAATTAAATGCTGAAGTTCTCATCTATCATCTAAATTTTTTAAGCTATTGTGCTTTGTATTTTTCCTCTTTAAAAATAAAATTACAAATTAAAACCACAGTATAAGGAAGGTCTGGAAGTTCTCAACCTCTTCATTCCTCCTTCCTGAAAAAAGACCATTCTTTTTTGTGAAGCATTCCATCAACTATTAACATGCCTAAATCCTGAGGTTATGAGAGAAGAGGATGTCCCTGCCCGTGGTAGAGAGGTTGGAGTAGATGTTCTTTAAAGGTCTCTTCCAACCCAAACAATTCCATGATTCTACCTGCCCAAGAAGAAAAGAGTTCATTCTTCAGGCTCTTTATATTCCCCTGGGTTTGCTAATAGGACATATCGAATATGACACAGCTTTCTAGTGTGGGCAGAAACTGGACATTCAGAAATCCTATTCCACATCCCAAAGAGGACAGGATTAGCCCCCAGGCACCAATTCCACTTGCTACTGATTGAAGCTCTGCTCCAAAGGGTGGGATTTCATTAGTGAGCTCCAGGCCTTCCCATGGGCATTACACTGGTCACAGTGGTCTTATCCCTTGCAAGAATGAAACTGAAGTTCCAAATGAATCTGAAGACTGATAGTTGTTATTTGTCCATTCCCTTGGGAATTCAACACCTCCCAGATTAAAGGATGAGATGCTGGAAGGCACTTACCTGTGTCTGCTAACTCCCTCCCCAGGCTGTCCACGCAGTAACAGTACGCCGAGATCTCCGGGAACATTTCCCTCATGGAGCTGAATTTCTGGAAAGCCTTTGGGAGTCTGGAAGGAAAAGTAGCCTGCTGTGAAGAGCCCAGAGAGGCCCATGAACAACAACAAACTATCAGCTGTTTCCTTCCTAATTTTGTGGGAGAAGGATGTCTGCAGAGCACAAGGCCAGTACAAAACGCTTTGGTCTCCTTTTGGCAACGAGGGCTGACATGATCCAGATCGCTCTTCCAGCAGAGTATCAAGTCTCTTAAATGCCATTTTTTCTAAACAAATAGGGGGTAGTCTCCCTTCAGACAGATTTCTGACCCTTCCTAAGCATGTACCCAGCATCTAACACTCATTTTCAATTCTATTCTCATCTTTGAAAGCCTGTCAAAGAGTGTAAAATAGACGGGCGTTGGCTTAATGTTATTACAACACCCTTTCATTAGCTCCTTCGACAAATCTGCACGGGATGGCAGAATGCCTAAAAAAACAGGTTGCTTCCCCTTCCTTACATGCCACGTACGCTTTCTGCACTGAATTAAGTACAAGAGCTGATAAAAACCTCACTAATATCTTTCATTTGCAGAGCATGGCTCAATTGATTAAGGAGAAGGAGAAAGGGGTTTCAATGTGCTACAAGACTGACTTTTGTTTCTGGAGATCAAAGAGATGGTTTCCAGTGTAATATTCTAGAAGTGACAACAGCCAGATTCCAGCAAAGCAATTATTTAAGAAAGAAACTTAATAGGGTCAGAGTTGTAAAAAGCAAAATAAATGTGGTCTTAATTGACAGGCATCCTAGGGTTTCTCCAAGCAAAAGATAAGTTTTCCTAGTTTCAAAGTGTCAAGTTCTAAAACAATCATATTATTTTATGGGCACATCCCCTTACCCCGAAATAGTATAAAGGTCTGGTGTCCCAGATGCATGTGGCTTATTTGGGAAAACCTAGCAACAGGGAATTGGAATTTTCTGCTCAAGACATTCAGAGAATTACACAAATTAGGTTTTTACCAAGAAAGGACATTCAGCAATAAGAACATTGGTGGATTAGGCACTGATTAACTGTGAAAAAGCAGTTCACAAGCCATCCTGTGAAACTGTGACCAGGCTCAATTCAGTGCCACACTCCAGCAGCCTCAGGGATGCTCTAGCATGAGTAGCCTGAGAACAGCAATGAAATGCTTGTCTGGCTCAGAGCTGGTGCTCAGGTGAGCGGTGCAGAGCAAGGGGTCTTTGCCACCTCCAAGACTCTGCCTGAATCATAGAACATTCTGGGTTGGAAGGAACCTTAAAGACTACAAAGTTCCAACCTCTCTGCCACAGGCAGGGTCAGCTTCCACTAGACCAAGTTGCTCAGCTTCCACTAGACCAAGTTCCATCCAGCCTTGGCCTTCAACACTTCTAAGGATAGGGCATCCACACCTTCTGTAGATAATCTGTGCCAGTGCCTCACCACTCTCACAGGAAAGAATTTCTTCCTAATATCTAAATCTAAACCTACCCTCTTTCAGCCCAAAGCCTTCCTCTTTGTCCTAACACTACATTTGTTTAAAGTCCTTCTCCACCTCTCTTGTAGCCCCCTTTAGATACTGGAAGGTACTACGAAGTCTCCCAGGAGCCTTCTCTTCCCCAGGGTGAACTCTCTCAGCCTGTCTTCATAGGAGAGGTGACTCCTGGGAGCTCCACCACCTTCTGTCAGGAGAGCTGAAGATGTTACTGCTTCCACAGGACATCAAAGCACAGGCCTGGGAATGCACAAAGCAGCAGCACCTCTGTCAGAGGAAGGGGCTGCAACCTCAGGGCTGTCCCAGTGTTACCCAGCAGTGCTCCCGTCTCAGAATTTGCACATCTCTGTATAGTGCTGCTTTGCTCTGGCACCCTTCCACATCTTCAGATTAAAAGTCCACTGACTCTCTCCACTTTGGATCATCAAATCCTGTTCCACTGCTGACACTGGAATGCTGAGAGAGATCAAAATGTAACACTTCAGGGCACAGAGGGGCTTCTGCCAGCATGAAAACAATACAATTTAAGGTATAAACACATAAATACCATATTGCTATGGTCTTCAGTGTATACATGGACATAAACAGCTTGGAGTACATCAAGACCTTTCAGTTCCCCTGGATTATCATGCACTGCCCACTGCCCAGTCAGGAATATGATCTTTTCTCTGCACTGTTCAAGTTCTTGGAGCTCATCACCTCAGCACCTGAACCTCTGAGTGAAATATGTTCAATGAAAAAACTCTGCATCCTGCTTCTTTCATCCTCAACACTGAAAGGTCACACGCGCAATTATGCTACTTTGGGGCAGATGTGCAATCACATCTTGTCATTCTGGTTATTTTTGTTGCAAGTTGAGAGTAAAGCTAAATAAATTACAAACAGATATAAATTAGGCCCACACAAACAAGAAGGCAGAACTTTTCTCAACTTACGTGGAAAAGTCACTTCTTATCACATTTTTTCTTTTCTCAGACTCTTTAACCACAGCCCTCAAGATGAGTAGCAATAACAGAGAATTCCTCATTTATCAGAGCCAGTCCAAACCAACCGTGACTACATTTAAGTGATGGATAAACTTACAGTGTCTCCATGTGTTTCAACAAGGATGCTCACACTCAAAAATACAGGAAAATAAATAAAAATGATGTTGTTGACCTTTTCTTCAAACTATGAGTCTCTGTTCCTGGCTTCCAGCAAAGACAACTCACTACTGATTATAGCAAGAAAGTAAAAAGATCTTCCTCAACTTTTGATTTTTTGATAATTCCCATCAATCTGCTACAGGGCGTTCTATATGGCTGCACATCCAGGCAGGATCTGGACACAGTCCATACAAAATAAGTAACAGCAGCCAAGCCCTCAGGGTGAGGCAGGAAATTTGGGCTCATCTTTCTTTTTGGAAGCCTTCTGTTTGGGAAAGTCTTAGCTCTAAACTTCTGAGTTTCTCCATTTGTTTGTTTGGGGGTGGTGGTTTAGTATACTGGCTTATTCTGGGATATTTATGAAGGTCTAGGGAAATGATTTGGAAAGAGAGTTAGGATGATATGTCTGGATTTCAAAAATCATAACCAAAGAAAGTTGCTCCACTAGTTCCATATGGATATGAAATACGGGTTTAAATCCCTGTTCAGCTACAGTCCTTTGCTGTGGAACTCATCCCTCCAACTCTGTATTCTGCCCTGGTTTTGAGAAGGAATAATGACATTTCAGGCAGGAGTAGTATGAAAATAAATATAATAATGACCTGAAATATTCAGATATGATGGCAATAGGTTAAGCCAATGCCATAATTAGAAGGCAGACAGCTGGGAGTGAAATGATCCTGCTGTGATTAATTATATGACATGGACAAAAAATAAATCCAATCTTGCAGGTCTTTGCAGGCAAATCTCCCAGTGAGAGGAAAAAAAAGTCAATTTAAAGCATTGATTTCTCCACTGTAATTGCTTTTTAGCATTTCCACACTCCACAGACCAACAAACAAAAGAGGCAGGTTATTTTGCTCTCACCAAAATAACCTCTCCTGAAGCGCTGACAAATTTGCACTCTGCATTCGGACCTATCCTTCAGTTTTACTTAAACTGAAAAAAGAAACCCCTCTAAACGGCAAATTGACATTAACAATAAAATGCCTTTGTTGCTACAGAGCCAAGTCACAATGAGATGTTATGTTTATTGCACTGCCCTCCACCAGGGAAACTGGTGCTGACTGAGGTGCCAAGTCAGTGGCACTTCTAGGGACACCAAAAGGTTTCTCTGGAGAATCTGAATATCTGCACCAAGACAAATTCCTCTCCCATCAGTTCCCCTTGCCCATCCCTTATGTCTCTGTCACAGTAGTAATTCCCAGCTCCTCCACAGGACAACAGCTTCCTGCCCCCACAAACAAGGATTTCATCTGGTGTTCTGAAGCATTCCCCAACCCTCGGCAACCACCTAAAGCCAGTTGTGCACAGCATAGTTGTTCATCACTTGCTGGTTCTCCTGTGTGAGCAACCCCCAAACTTCATCTTTCCATGTCACCACTTGTCCATCTGCTTTCATCTCTCATAAGGAATTGTCTTTCCTACCTCATATATATATCCGAATTTCTCTGTTCCTTCTGTATTTATCTCATTTGCTGTTGTCTGTCTGTCTCAGATGTAGCCCTGGCTACTTTTCCAAATACAGATCACAGCGTGGTATCCAGTGCTGTGTGAGGACACGCCAATTTAACTGCAGGGATGGAATATCTTTTTTTTTTTTTAATCAGCAGATTTAATTCAGAAGAAAAAGTTTTTTTCACTTGGCCCATTCTTCAACAGAAAATAACATCGTGTGCAGTTACAGAATAAGGGCTTCATGCGGCAAAAATCACAAAAAGCAGTCAGACGGTGCCTTGAAGGGGTATGCAGGATTACCTTCCTGATTCAGAAGCCTGAGCTCTTACCTGTTGTAACTATGAACAAGATCAAAAACACTCATGTCTGTTGTGTTGACAAACTTGCACTGGACAGGCAGGAACTCTCCATCTGCTGAGCACTGTGGCGGGCTCTTCTCCCCAAACCCGTGCAGGATGCGACGGTCTCGGATCTCACAGTTCCCTGGACCTGATGGGGAAAAAAGGTAATGTTTATTTGTGTATTAACTTTCCATAGATAGCTGAATGACCACCCTGTTGTTTAAAAGGGCGTTACATTCATTACATTGAGCAGGGACACTGAGGTGCATCATCTTGTTTTTATGAAGAGCAGGGAATTGGACTCAGTAATCTCACGGGTTCCTATTCACACCAAACCTTTCAAACCCCATCATTTTGTTGAATATTACTTACACTGTGCTGGCTTTCCTCTTTGTCTGGTGCCATAAATCTCCATTCCTTCTGGATCAACACACCAGCACTGCCCCAGCTCCATGTCACACTGCACCTCATCAAAAGCCCCTGAATCCAGGCACTGAGGGACATAGGAGATGCTGCTGCTGTTGATGTATCTGCTCACCAAGATCCTCTGCTTTTGCAGCTGGCAAAAGGACAAGCCTGAAGTACCAGAGAGGGGCACTGTTAGAGGAAGGTTCTTGTTGGGCACTGAATCATTTATTGAGGCAACACCCGAGTTTTCTCAGAACTACAAGTTCTGAGTCTGCCACCCAGGTGGCATGAGGACATTGATGGACTTGAGGTTATGAAAATTGGTACAGAGAAGTCCACCACAGATGGGGTTGAAGCTCTCCAACTCAAAAGCCATTACACTAAATCAATCTTTTACTGACAATTTATCTTACTGGGACCTTCATAAATACAGACATCCTGGTGTATCAGGTTTCCATGATAAGTCCTGAAGAAACTCCAGAATTTCCACTAGAAAGACCTAGCAAATTACTGCAAACTAGAGTCCATCAGTCTGGGGCTAGCCTATTCTTGATTTCAGCAGTTCAAATGCAGATTTAAGTGGTTCTTTACTCAATCTGAGCAAAAATAGAAACTTTTTACTTACAAGATATGGGATATCCATTCTGTTTGCTGCCAGGAACCTCAACACCATTCTCATCTACACACCAACAGGAAAGACCATTCCTACTGCACTGGACTGTCCTGAAGAAGATCACAAGTAACATATCTTATTTTGTGTGTGTAGAGTCCTGAGTCAGTACCAGACATAAACAAAACCATAAAGCAAACCAAACCAGGTCAAATACTTTAAAAACACAAATAATGGAACTGGCAAGAGCTGCATTTCTGGTGACTCTAATGAGTGGGAGCCCTTAATTCTAATAATTCTCTGAACTCTTCAGGAATTGCAGCTATGTGACTTGAAGTCATTGAGGAAGCAAGCAGGTTGGACAGAACCCTAATTCTCATCATCTGAGATTCACCAAACACTTTGAGACAGTTTCTAAGTCAAATCTAGAATGGTCACAGCTGCCGCCAGAGACAGCAATAGTAAAGAAATTACAATCTGTACTCAGCCTCAACTTTAAATTTTTAGCTTATTGGACCTTCAAGCAACATGCTGCTCCCAAATCACTGTTCTCTACGGGCTTTTTAGTTTCTTTACTGCCTTTAGAAGGAAACCTGACTGTGCCACTTACGAGGGTGGATAAGTTCTCAGTCACTTGGCTGAGCTGTGCCAGCTGGCTCATGCATTCACCCATGAGCATGTGTAGGAAGACAGCAAAATGCACCAAGTATTTAACATGCAAATAATGCTGCCAAGATTAGCCTGTTAATCTTAGATTGACCTCTTAACCCAGAGATTATTTCCAACAACAGGGAATTCATTTGGGAGACGTTGGATCTGTGAGATGGCTCAGTGAAGTCACTTCAAGTCTCCTGCCCTTCTCATTCTCCAGTGCACGGATGCAGCGACTCTCCAAGACAGGCAAAAACTTTCATTAGCAATGAAAGGTCACATCATACGGCAGCCCATTAATAGCAGGGATGAATTACCTGAACTGGCCATCCTCTGAGCACTGAGGAACGAAGGCTTCTCCTGCTGAAAAAGCCTTTTCCCTCTGAAGTTCACATGGACGCAATGGTTGGGAATCAGTCTGATACTCTGAAAAGAGCAAGAGGATAAACACCTAAGGGTGGTTTCACCACAAGCCCATTCCTATCAAAACCCTGTCAGTGCCAGTGCTGCAGGGGAACAGTACCAGGTTCAGGGGTCCTCCCTGGCTGTCTCCCCATTCTCCTTGTGTGGTTTTCCACATGGGACAGCACAGGGAGGTACTGAACAAATTCGCTGTTCTGCCAGCTGCAGGATGAGCACATGGTGGAGATGCTCATGAACCCCTTTCCCAGGCCTGTGTTTAGTTAGTCTCAGCTCTGTTCTGTACTGGTATGGATGTAATTTTCTGGCACTTGGGGTTCTTTACTTAGTTGTTCCTATGACCACAAAAGAGCCCTTTGCATAACCACACACATCACTATTAAAGTTTCTGAGCAATTATTCTTTATTGAAGATAAGTCACTCACTATTTCACCAAAAGGAGAGGTATTGCTTCTTGATCTCATGAAAGATTTAAAAAAATCAATTTCTAGCAGTAGCATGAGACCAATTCATATTAGGAGCACTCTCAATTTTCAGTGGAGCAAACGGTCAACTACTGAAGCCACCTAGAAAAGTTTTAATGCATTCAAAACTGCATTTGCTGTGGTTTTAGTAGAATGATGAAATTCACTAAGTTCTTTCTTACAAAACAGATTAGTTGATCTGACACTTTCTATATCCTCAGAATCTGATGAATGTCATGCTCTAAATACCACTGATTAGTTTATAAAAATACAGCAAACAAACCCATAGGTACAGCAATTTAGTCCAAAGGTTTGCTTAAGCCAGTATTTGGTCTGAGCACAGTCACACCCAGTAGTGCAAATATATCGTAATTATTCAGAATGCTTTTCAGGTTGAAATAATTTGCAACTCACAGAACTTCTACTGCTGCAGATGGTTCCTGTGCTTCTAATGCTTCTCAATCACATCTGTTTCTGTGAGTTTTTACTGTGTCCCTGTAAGACCATGTGAAAATTTTCAAGAGACTGCAAAATTTCAGGTGATCTCATCTATAGAAAACAACATGTAGGCAAAGCTCCCTATTTTCACCTCAAACATCAGTTGCTCTGGGATGTATGGAGATACCTGTGCACAGTGCTAGAGAGGGTCTACCAAGACAGCTGAGTTAAACGACTAATTAATTCGGTGATTCAAATTGCTGGTTATGCAGGACTATCAAACTCAGGCCAAAGAACTGGGGGCAGCACTCAGACTACCCAAAAACTTAATGTTCAAGCCTAAATTAGATGATGGTACATACAAGCAGATGTGATTGAGGACCTTCACAACACTGCAGCAGCACCTTTTCTTACCTATGCTCCTTCTCTAGCCCCTAAGAAAACAGGTTTTTTTCCACCCAAAATCCAGGTGTACAAACTCGGGTAAGCCTGACCACTTAAAGATCCTTACAGTTTAGTATTTAACCTGGAGCCCAGACTCAGTTTGCACAGCACTCAATAACCAGCTGAGTTTGCAGCGTGCAAGATTGACGATCATGATGTATTTCATGAGGCCAACACAGAGAGCAGCACAAAGATCACAGTCACTCTTGGACACAGGCAGAGGAGAAGGACTAGCGTACTTACCAAATATATTGGCTGTTGCTATGCTGATAAAGCAACAGAGGGTGCAAAATGGGATGGAGCCCATCTTGCGATGGGAAAGCCCCATCCCCTTCTGTCTGTGAGGCAGCTCTGTGCACCCCGCAGAGCCTTCACTGCCCTTTTATAGCACCCATCACGGGGATGGGTTCACTTCTGTGCTGGTGGCTGGGCACAGAATGGGGTGAGTGACGCACACGATGCTTCTGAGCAAACTGGAAGAGGCCCTTTCAGCTGGAACTGCCCTTCAGGCTCTCCTCAGCCCGTTCTCATCCCCGCTCCAGGGAGCACAACTGAGCCAAGTGGCAGCAGGCACAGTGGGTGGCAGGGGGCTCAGTAATTCCAGTAAGTAAATTGAGCATATTGGTGTGACCCTGGGGAGAGCCCTGGCTCTCACCTGCCCTGGGGTGCAGCCAGGCTCCGTGCTCCCTAGTGGAAGTGCACATTTTTGCATTCCCAGAGACCTGAGCCTGCTGAGGGATAGATCAGAGTTAGGCCTCTGAGCGCTGCACATTAGGAGTGAATACAACTTGTATTGTGAAAACAGGATGGATGCAGCTCCACTGACTAAAGCGAATTGAGGATCAGTGTCAAATACATTCCATCTCTGGTTTTTACTCCCACTTGCACCATGCACTTTAACACAGCCAAGTATCCGACAGAAGCAGCTTCACTTCTTGGGCTTCATCCTCCAGCTGTAAGAACAGCATGACCATGAAGCTTGTCAAGTCAAGCTTTTTGGTACTAATTACATGCAAGATCCTCATCCTAAGACATATGGGAAATATTATTTCCTTGGTTCCAGAGCTTCACTTGTTCACTGGACACCTCTTATAACTGAGAGTCAGCATTTACCTGCACCAGGAATTATGAGAACTCACTCTCACTTGTACAAAGGTGGTTGGATAAATAAGCCCCAAATAATTACTTAAATAATAACAGCACATTTGAAGCTGGATTTGAGTTGATCTCAAGAAAAAGTGAGAGCAGCACTCTTGTTTGTGATTCATGGGTACTAGACAGCCTAGAAACAACTCTGCTGATACTCTCCCACACACTAGGATCGTGCCAGCAGGATCCAAGCATCCTTCTGTGCTGGCCGTAGACCACTGCCATGCCATGGTGTTTGATGGATATGGTAAATATGATCTCCAAGAGCAGCACAAGCTTGCTTTAGCATGACTAGTCTTTTAAAAATCAGTGGAATTGTATTTGGAATTTACCTTCAAGCAGCTTATTCTGGACTTGAGCAAAGACAACAGTCTGCAGAAAGATCAAGCTGGGAGAAGATGAAGAACACATCCAGTGCAGATGACAGACAAAAAAAAAGGCAAGCTTTAGAGGCATAAAGATGACAAATCCTGTAACAGCCCTGATCAAGCAGGCACAGAAAGAAACTGAATTTCTGGATTAGCATAGCATTTGTAGGGAAACATCCATGCAGAGCAAAAGAATCTGACTAAATAACCAGTATTAGCACTAGGGTGGCTAAATCAGGAAAGAAGAAAATTTTGACTCAAGGATGCTTCAAGAGCCTCAGGTTTGTGTCTGACCCCTGCACAGTGGGGGCAGACACGAGGGAGCAACAAGAGAGAGCCCAGTCCAGTGCCATGAGAGGCCCTGCAGGGGCAGCAGGGTCGGTGTTTACAGGTGCTGTGATGTCTCCAAGCCAATGAAACATCTCCAGAGTGTGTTAGGGGTCTGTGAGCGATATTGATTTAGTCCAATTTTCTAAAGTTATTAGAAAAGTGTCATTCAGGTTCCACGCACAGCAAATGGGGAGAGGAGTTTTTTAAGGTCACTACTTACTTTCCTTCTTTATTCTTTGCTATAAAAGGAGTAAGGCAGACAGGAAAGCAAGAAGTATCAAAGGGCTATTATTATCAGAAAGAAGCACAAACTCACAGTATCTACATAGTGTTGATTCCCAAGATGACTTTTCTTTCCTTCAGAAACACTCAGAAAACAACCTATGAACTACTCAAGTTGGGAAGAACAGCCAAGACTTAAAAGTCTCTTAAAAAACTGAGACAAGGAATTTTGGCAATTGGCATCACTTAAAACACTTGTAGATGTGCGTCAAACCAAGGTGGGCATCTTGGTACATGCACGTTCAAGGGGATGCAAGAGCCTGTGGATTAAGAAGTAAAAAAAAGTTGTTTATAAAGCAATATGTGGAATTCACATTCATCAGAGAAAAAGAGGCACTTGTCTATCTATGGCTGGTCAAATACAAAGTAAGAAAAGCCTTGCATAACCTTCAGTGAAGGGACAATAGAATTGACCTCTATTTTTAGCACCTGAGGAAAGATGGAGTAGCATCTTAAATTAGCTCATTGATGAAGAGCCAAAAAGGAGTAAGTGGAAAAGATCCCTGTGGCCAATACAGCCTTAAAATTATCATGTCTTCAAAATCATTGCTCTAGTGCCGGAAATGAGGATTTTGTTTGTTGTACACATTGGCAAAAGCTACTCAATTTACACTACAAACTATAACTGTTAGGAGAAAGATAAAGGTCAGTGAGATGACACGCTGAAATCACAAACCTCAAGGGAGAAGCAGACATTTATTCATTTTTCCAGTTTTGCATACACTTTCTTAGCAGAAGAGACAGTTTGTGCAACTGCAATTTTACATATAGAAAGGCCAAGGGATAAATGAATCCTGTATATAAATACACAGACATCTGTACCCACAGAAAAGTTACTCTTAACCAAATAAAATTAGAGCCTAAGAAGTCAACCTTAGCTTAAAAAAATAACTGGAGGGACCCTCCTGAATGAGGCAGCAAATTAGAAGCAAAAATTTTAGGAACTGAAAACGTTGTGAAATTATGCTCACATCAATCAGTTCATTTATTTTAAATAATAAATTGTTTTGCTGTGTTAAATAAAGCACCAATGTTGGACAATCCTCTCACACATTTTAAGAAAGCTACATGAAAACAGACTAACACCATTTATTTCACTTACAGATAGAGAACTAAGGTTTATATTCAGCACATTTCTTTCCAAGACCTTGTGAAGCACTTATCTCTATCATCTCTGACTAAGTCCTCATGTGATGCAAAATTAAAAGATAACAAGACAACAGCCCCAGACAATACACTTTTCAGTGTATTCACTTTATACATGACATGTTCTTCAAACTGAAAAACTATGGGGAAGTTTCAGTAATTTCCATGCTAAACTTGGCTAGATCAGAAAAGTGGGCACAGGACTTGTCAAATTTTAAATTATAATTTATCATTTGGAAAAGTGCCTTTGGTGACAGAAGGATCTAAAGAAGCCCATGTAAGAATACTTGAATTTGCATTTTTCCCTGCAGGAATTGACAATTTCTAGGACAGGTGAAATGGATTTTTTTCTTACTTACTCATTAAAGATAACAGTTTTCCTCTATCCAATAGTACCCCAGGGATTCCAGGTAGAGAAATAGGTATTTTATTCTCACAACACCTGGGATGCAGATTGGTTTGAAACCCCAAGCAGGAGCCAGGTCTGCAATCTGCAGTGATACACAGGATTTGTACCTTGAATTGATTCACTATTTGACAAAAACCAGCTGAGGCAGTGAGAAAAGTCACCACCAGTCACGCAAGGACAGCAACAGGGTGCCAAAGTCTTGGTGTTGGTGGGACAAAACTGCTTTGGGTCTTTTCAAAAATGCAGTATTTAACCTCTGGAGTAAAGGCAACAGTGTAGAGCCAATGGAGTCAGAAAGGAAGTTCAAGGACAAACAGCTCCTGCCACACAACAAAGCTGTGAACTCAGTAAGCCATCAATGAAAAAAGACAGATTAAACTTGGGGAGCCCAGATCTGTCAAGTGACTGACAAAACCAATGGACTTCTTAAAAATTTTGGTAAAGGAAACCTTAGTTTGCTAGAAGTGAAAGATACATTTAAGGAAAAGCCAATTTGCACAGATATTTCATAGTATGTTTGTATAGATCTGACATCCTATTTCTACTGCAGACAAGACATTGGACTGGCCAGATGGTTGGTCTGACTCGGGAAACCTTTTCTTTAGGAAGTCTGCTAATTAAAAAAAGTGTTTCAGTGTGCTGCTCCAAGATCTGAATCTGGTCTTGCATCTTAAATTTGAGAGCCTGCTTTGAGACTGTCCCTTCAACAATGGTTAAA
Organism: Falcunculus frontatus; assembly: GCA_013398115.1. NCBI lineage: Eukaryota > Metazoa > Chordata > Aves > Passeriformes > Falcunculus > Falcunculus frontatus. Next base: position 58,654 of record VZRV01008975.1, on the reverse strand, counting down.
ATGTCCCAGAATTAAAATTTTTAAGCTCATTACATTTATGATCATATCTGCTTTTCCTGTGAACAAAAAAAAAAAAATTCTGTATCAGTAGCTTAGTGAGATTCCGTCCAATTTCATTCATCTGCTGCTCATCATTTGTGCCTTTGTCCACAGGATGTCCAAAAGTACTTCCTCAGCATTGTTGGCTTATTTGTTTTCTACCACAGTAGTGTCTTGAATAACTTGTGGATGATATCAAAATAAATCACTAAAAGCAAAAACTAAAAGTTACTTTGTAATGACATTGTACAAAGGCACAAAACACCCTTAGAAGGCAGATGTCTGCCCACAAGAAGAGATGCCATCCCTGTGAACACGTTGTTGAAAGACACTGACTGTAAAGAATGAAGTGCATTGCAAAACTCAAACTCTGAAAAACACCAAAACAGTTCTGAAACAGAAAAATCTTCTAATTACTTTGCCAGTATGGAAATCCGTACTGTAAATAATTTACTCATTGTATCATTTGCCTAAAGGCTAAAATACAACTGAAGATTCCCTCAAGCCTTACAATGTAGAAAAATGAGTATCAATGACTGCACATAACCTATGGACTACAGGTTAAACATGCAACTGAAGATTCCCTAATGCTTTAAAACATACTCAAACACTCACTAGCTCAGCAGAAGAAAAGTCCATGGAATGGGAGTCCAGGCACATAACAATCTCAACAGACCTTTATTGTGAGTATTAGAATGCAGTCAACATTATTGCTATTATAAAAAACAAATCACAGAAGAAAGTATTTTGCTTCTCTCATAGAAGATTTAATCATAGTGCAGTGCTGCCTCTCTCAGAGTGTTTAGTGACAATACACTGACGCACGTGGCTACAGCTGAACAGAGGAGGCTTGGCCAGTTTTCAGGAAAGGAAGACTGCTGCTTGAAGCAAACAGCAATTGAACTAGCTTTAGTTATCCAGCCCACGGAGTAAGGGAAAGGAACTTCTGTCCTGTATGATTTTTCATGCTAGTTCATTTTCTCCATGTAGTATCCAATTGTCCATTTGGGTTGTTCAGGCTGGTGCAGAATGGCTGCCAAATGCACAATCTGCACTCGGTGCAGTGTATTTTCACCATCATTACATGCTCTGTATTTGTTTTCCATATACAAACAGATATACACATAGTGTATAATATTTATTGCTAAAGACAGACCCCCACACCCAGTGCCCAGGACATAACAAAATATAACAGAAACCATTACTGAAGCATTTCAAACAGCCTCTGCAAAATCCTCACCTAAAGCCATTTGCAATCAGTACAACAGAAAAAAATTGTGAGCTAATAAAATGTGAGAATAGCAACGGGCATTTCAAAAGTGATTAAGCCTCTGACTTTAATAAGCACTCCAAAATTAAGGTGCATATACTGAAACATTTTTAAGCAGTAGAGCAAAAACTTAATAGTTCCAGTGTTCTGAACCATCCTGCTTGCAAATGAACGGCATCATTGCACACACCCCCTTAACACACCAGCACCTCCACAGAGCTACTAATAGGGCAAGGCAGCTGGGATGGCCTGACTGCTCTTTTGGCTGTGAAGCCCCTGCCTGCAGTTCTGCCCACCCTCCACTTGTTGATTTTTACATCAAGCTCCAGTTCAGTTCAGGATCTGTTTTGTGCCTTTTAAAGTTCCAGTGAAAAAAAATGGTTACTGTTTCCCTTCAAATACAAAGGAAAAATAGTGTGGTTTACAACATCAAAATACTTCCGTAATTTGACTGTAATGTTTGAACGACTCCTTTGCATCCCAACCCTCAGTTCGGTAAGGAGTGAAGGAGCCCAACAATGCCAGAGGGGTTTTGCAGTAGTATTAATTCAAGTCTAGAAGTCAGATGTTAGTCAAGTCAAGTTAGAAGCCAGATGGGAGTAGAGGGAGATCACTACTTGCACAAGACAGAAGAGGCTTACTTAAGGAACACGGCAAAAACATGTGGAGATTTTGATTATGGTGCACACACTCCAACCGTACACAAGTCCCAGGACACTCTGGAGGCCGTGGACAGAAGAGCTGAAGAGACCTTTCCCCATGAGTGCTTCCCACAGCAGCCAGGAAGAACTGGGCATGAGAACAGAGGAGTGAAACCCTCCAGGCACCACAGAAACCAGAGTGCAGAAAGCTGAAGAACGAAAGGAGAAACAGATGCAAGCTGCAGAACGAACAGATGAGTACATGTAGAAGCTCAGAGACAAAGAGAGACGGGTGGCTGTCAGCCATACGAGATACCTGCATCCATGGAAGAACTGTTTCAATTCTTTGCCACCCAGGAAACACAGGAAATCTATCAGAAAATTGCAACCCATCTTCTTTGTCTATTTGAAAGAAAACAACAGGCTTCTACCACTGTAAACCACTCCACAGCTGAACAAAGATCTATGCATCTAAGGCCAGAATATCCAAAATATGGGCACTATTCAATCTACAGCTACCCAAGAAAAGGGTTAACAGGAAGCATCTTCCAACCCATTCCCTGTGATATGACCTGAAGTATGTCCATTTTGTAACCAGAATGTGGCAGCCCCATCACGTCATACCAACCACAGCACCAACACTATGTTTCATTTATGGCTGCAGTATTGCTGTCCTGCTGCCATCACTGCAACTGAAACACACAGCTCCTGATGTAGATGCCTTTGGTATGGTCACAATAGGAGCAGGCTTTGAAATTAAATCACCCTGATAGCTCCATTAAAAAAACAAACAAACCAACCCTAACTAACCCTCAGACAAAAATCTGGTCATTCAAAAGTTTGCCATTTAGCTCTGTGAAATCACAAGAGGCTTTGGTAAAATGGCATTTCCCTTTTGTCTACTACTATTCAGAACTCCTACTCAGTGAAAGAAGGCTGCAAATTTAAACATTTTGCCTTTCTGTGCACATATATCAAACAGTCCTTACACTGCCATACACTACTTTTTCCTCAGAGAGGGCCTGTCCCCTCCATCAAACAAGGCAATCACAATTCCCACCCCAATAAATGATGTTGCAAATAGACTGAGTGTACATCCCTGGCTTATTTAGAGAGGAAGCGGGAAGACAGATGGAAAATTATGCCTACAGGATTAAGATTCTCTCGATAAGGCCAACTAGGAAGAAATACTGGTAAGAGCCAGATCACACTGGGGTTGACTGGCACACAAGCAAAGCAATCAACTGTAGGTTACATTCTGTGCAAAACACTCAGCATTTTTATGGCACTTGACTTGTGTTTAAAAGAAAAACCTCAGAAGCATCCCAAACCTTTGAATACTCGAGAAACTGGGGTCAGAAACTAATGTCCACATGTTACAGACCAGCACCACGACTTGAGAAAGCAAACTCAGACAAGTTTGTGAAACATTCGAGCAGTACATGATGTATCATACACAGCATGGTCCGTACGGACACTGAGATTGTATTTCTTAGAAGATATGAATGCTTGCAGGAATTTTTATAATACGTGACTACACAATGAACATAAAAAAATACTGAACAGATTGTTTTCATAAGCACAGTCCATCCTGAACAAGGCAGGATCTTGAGGGGTAAAATTACATATTTGTGTAAATAAAGAGGCCATTACACATACAAACAGAAGACATATTAAAGCTGCAAGGGCAACTTCAACTTTGACCTTAGGATTTCCTTTTCAGGATACCATTCCTCCATCTCTGTAGTAAGAATAAAACCTCTGTCCTCCCTGCTGAACTCTCCAAGTCCACCTTCACCTTCAGTAACATTTACAATTATATTACATCACACACATGCACACACATTGCATAATATTGCTACAGTGTATGCTGTATAAATTCTGTAAATACACTCCACTTTGTTTCAAAGTAATTCATCTGAATTTACACTTCTCTTATACAGTACAAACAGTACCACATTCAAGGATATGCAGCAAGTGAATCATCTATAAAAAAGTCCCACATATCCAAAAGCAAGTAGGTCACTCAGCTATTCACGTCTGAAGCAGTTATTTAAGCATCAGCTTAGAGTATTTATTAACAGTTGCTATAAAATGCAACAACTCCTCAGCTCTTATGTTCTTTCTGCATTATGGAGTTGCCAACCATTCCATAATTCCATGTTATCACGCAGCTCTGGGATGTCTCTACAAGCTTGATGTGGGAAGACTTTTTAAATAGCAACCGCTCTGTAACAGGAGTTTACATTTGCTTTGGCCATCAGGAGTGGTAACTCCAGGTACGACACACAGAGAGGAAAGGTCAGGGTAGGGCTACTTTAGCAATGAACCAGCCACGCTGCTTTCTTTCTCAATAATGGTTTTATCATGAAAGTTCAATGTACTGGTTGCAAAATCTTTCCCAGATAATCCATCTTTGGCACATTTTTCAGTTGTATGCATCCTTAAAAGGCATTCCAAGATTTTTTGATGGTCTGTACGTAATAACAATCACTTCTTTTTTACATTTGTATGTAGATCAGGAAGAAAAGTGGAAAATGTAGAGTATGCAGAATAGTTTTAATAAAGTTTTACATACAGTACCTTACATATAGAACAGTGTGTTTGCAAATTTAAATAATTTTTGAATGTACAGTGGCTTGTACTCTTATCAAAAGGTAAATTCAAGTTTACTGTCTATCGGTTCTAAAATGCATTTATACAGATAACTAGAACTGATAAACAGATGTGAGGCATAAAATGTTCAAGTATCTTAATGTCCTCAGTTAAATAGCCTCCTTTTAACAGTCATATTTTACAAATTTCAAAACCTGTACATACATTATTTTCAATTTTAGAAACTGCTTGTTAAAAGATAACATGAACCACCAGTTCTTGTAGTCTATTGCAATAAAACTAGACGTGTAGATAGAAATGTATATGGTATGTATGTATATATGTACATGTGCATCTGTACACATATACATACACACAGAGACATGGATGTAGCACTGGGTACAGTGGAAACTTGTCAGCACAGGAGAAGTCCTGGGCTCAAAATCCAACAAGAGCTAACAGAGCAAGTAGGTTGACTTTGGTTTCATGACATTTTGCTCACTGAAGCTGAAAAATTTTATAAAAACAACTTAGATAAGGTATCCTGTGATTTTTTCCTCTAGTGGTTTAGAATATTCACAGCCACAGTTAGTTTTGCTGCTCTTGTCATTTTACATTCCCACTGAGGATGGTGAAGTTTTCAGAGGGCCAACACCAGAATAGAGCTACCCAAGACAAAAATTGTACCTTGATTCCTGAATACTGCTATAGAACATAAAAAAATATAAACTAGATACAATTTTGGATGGATTGCTGGCACCGAGTAGGACTTTGGAAAAAACCTTTGCATAAGTCATAATCAAACTCTCATTCCAGTGATTTTAATATTATTTGGCACATCTGACCACTATTTGCCACTTCTGTTTTAAAGGAGCCTAGGGGTGCTGTTCTAGGGATTTCTATTTTAAAAAATATTTTAAAAGGGAAACCATGGCAAGTAATTTTTTTTTTTAAATCAAAGCTAGTATGTTTGCTTTCCCGAACACTCGTAAGAGAAAGAAATAACCTAAAAACCTTCCTTGTAAAGAAGATACAGCTCTTTCTGTATCTACCTTTCACTAGCAAGATAAGAGGATTGCATTTTTAGTCAGCTGAATTCTGCTAATTTAGAAAATGTTGCCAAGGGTTTCAGAATAGTAGGATTGCTCTTTGTTGAGTTTTTGTTTGTTGAATTTTCTTGTATCTGGGGATTTACTTGTTTAACATGTTAAAATCCTGAGAAATTGACATTTCTCAGTATATTATATAAAATTTTGAAGCCTGGACATTGAATATTCTTATTTTCAATATAACAGATTCCTGACTCTAAACTTCCTCTCTTCTTTCTAAAGCTTCAGGCTATTAATGTAATCAGCAAAGAACCAGATAAATGCTCAGCTTTTTGCTATCTTCCTGTCAGTCTTGTGGCTAATAAGAAAATTCACTGTAAAGAACCTATTTTTACTTCTTTATTCTTCCTTTTGTCATACAGAGCAAAGTGTTGCTATTTGCTGTACTTTTCCCATGTCAATTAAGAGCTGTTTGATACGTCGCTTGAGCTGAGGCAATCTTGCCAGAGGATCTGGTGGTTCCAGTTCTCCAGTGAAATCAAGCCAGCTTTCTAAAACTACAGAAGGAAAAGGAAGAAGTTGATTAGAGTAAGTCTTTGAGAAACAGTTTCCATAAAAATTAAACTTTTCTTTCTCACTTTGTCTTTCATAAAAAGGGAAAATACATTGAGGCTGTGATTTTTATTCAACAGAAGAAATGCTGTTAGGGAAACACCAACTAATTCTGTATTTCTCTTGAACAATCCAATCTTCTGATTTGATTGTTGCTATAAAAAGGTACCTGGGAGTAAATTATACCCTTGGCTCACAATTTACCCTCTACACACATAAAAGCAACTTCAGTTCATGATCTTCTCTGACAGTTCTGGAAGAGAAAATGCAAGCCTTAAACACAAGGCTTGCTTCTGCCACTTTAACAAGCTCCTGTGGACAAAGTCCAGATTACAGGACGGTTTTCCAGTCTTCGACAAATGTTTTCAAGGAATTTCTCTGCTTGTAGAAACAGAGAAGGTAAAAGGTCAACTCTGTTAGTTTAGAAACACTGCCTAGGAAAAGCAGGGATACTGGAAGTAAAACTGCAAATAGAAATAAGACAATTTTATTTGTTAAAACATTAATTAAAAACTCCTATGATTAGACTACAAGTTCCCTTAATTACTAGTTTCTATGACTGGCAAGAAATGTGCTACATTATATACGTAGCAATTATATATGTACATTATATATGTACAATATATATGTGCTACAATATTCTTGTACACTATAATTTCATTCAAGTTTTCTCATGAAGACTGAATTGTCTCCATGAAACCACTTGCGAACTAATACATAAAAAAAGTTGAAGGCACAATAAACACCTTTCTTTTCCCTAAATATTGTCAATTACTAGAACATTCAGGCAAAATACACTCGAAGGCATAGAAAATGCCATCAACTTTACGATCCATATCTGGACAAAGATTAGACAAGTTATCTAAGCTTTTTGAAGTCTGAGCCTGAGCTCAGGGGTTCTGTGTGCTTGAGCATTGAAAACTTGTGGAAGAGGGTAGGGAGATCAAGGGTACAAGCTCTGCTTATAATTCTGGGATCCAAATTTGAAAAGAATACTTAAAAATCCATCCTCAGCACCTCAGGTCACTTTGAACACATTAGTCATGAGAGATGCTGCTACAGATATATTAACAAATAATCTGGCAATGCAGTTACCATCAACTTCTTTTTCAATCAGGTCCATTCTGCTGGTGACTTCATTCTGTACATTCTCTATATGGGTGAGGAGATTTAGCTGCCATTGAAGATGTGTGTCCACTTGTTCTTCTGAGCCTTTTCTTTCATTACAAACAAACACAGTGTTTCCTTCAGCAGAATTCTTCATAGGAGCAACAGAAAGAAAAAAATTGCCATTTAAGATTGTTTTTTGCTTTGTTTTAATTTCTGGTGTTGATTTCAACATTTCAGTCACATGATAAACTCTGCTGGCTTAGAACTGTACTTCTGTATACATGACAAAAAGCATACTCAAAAAGCCACATACCATGACACATCAATAGACTAAACCAAACAAAATGCAAATTCCACATAAATAAGCATCTATACCTTTTGCCTCACTTCCCTAATACTGAAGTTTATCAGCTCAAATACTTTGTTTAATGTAGCAAGACAGACTGTACTTCTGTGCCCTTTTTATATAAATAGTAACTTAAATCATAAAGTGCTGAACTGCACGGGTCTACTGCCACCAAAAATGTGCAAAATCCTAAGGTTTGTTTCCATGGAAAACTCCCTACAATGCAGTACTACCTAAGAAGTAAAGAATCACTATTTTGCACAAATAAGCCAGACATCCTATTTCACAGAACCCCAGAATGGGTCGGGTTGGAAGGGACCACAGTGAGTCACCTGGTCCAACCTCTCTGCTCAAGCAGGGTCATCCCAGAGCACATGGCACAGGATTGTGTCCAGATGGTTCTGGAACATCTCCAGGGAGGGAGAGACTCCACAACCTCCCTGGGCAATCTGTTCTATTTGCTGATTAAGACAAAAGACTTCGTTTCCTACCTGCTATGAACACACCTACCTTCCAAGCACATGTCTGGGACAGAACTGAACATGTTTGGGGACAGGGACAGTATGCAAATATAGTATCTGAGGAAGATTGATTTCTTTGATATGATTAGTGCTTTCACAGCAAGCCAGAGATAATACACCAGCTCCTAATCTTTCTCTATTTGATGTTTCAGCTACCAAATGGAAGTAGACTAGATTTAATGCATTAAAATGCTCAGCATCTCCAGTAATCAGCAGGATTAACAGCTTCCATTTTATATCCACTATGACTTCATATCCAATGAAGTTCTTTCACTATTGAAGAGTCTCTTTTAAGGACTAGAATGCCAGATACATGTGCTCACACAGTGTCAGTTCACGTCACATGCCAAAGCAAAGAGTCACTTTAATTGTATTAATACACTTCTCTGAAGAGCTCAAGCTAATTTTCCACACTAGAAATGGTAACAAAGAAATGGTGTTAGCTCTGTTATTAAAATGTTTATTTCTCCAGTCAAGTATGGGAAGAGTGAGAAGAGAGGTAAAGAAGAAAACAGGAACTGATGGATTTTAAGTTACTACTTAAGCAAAAAAACCCCAACTTTCATTTTAAGCTTCAAACCAATTAAAAGAACCCAACCAAACAAATAAAACTCTGACTGACCTGACGGTAGCTTTATTAGCAAGTTAGATGGGACAAGTGTTGTTAATACTCAATGTTCATTAAAGAAGTTAAAATTATGTATCAGAGATAGATTTTATTTGAAAGGTATGAGAGTTTTGATGCTTTTATGATATTTAAAATATCTCTTTTCTGAAGACATCAGGTTTGCTCCCAGGGTGTTTTCAGTATTCAAACTGTTAGTAATCTTATGAAAAATATTTCCAATATAAATAAGAAATGCTCTATTCCAATCTTCAGACCCTCTCTAAAACCACAGGAATGCCATTTTTCCCTTTCTGTATAAGGATCCAAGTCCATAATTCTAAAAACAAAATTATCTTTCAGCCTGCTTCAGTAAGTTAAGAGAAAATTTCAAAGCTAAGTAACTTAATATCTAAATAACATCACAAATGTTTTTTTTTTCTTTCTTCTAATGATCTCTGTATTTATTCAAATAGCTAGTAAATGCTTCCTGAAAAATCACAAAATCCAGGTTCTGCTCTAAGCAATGGGATCAATATAGGCAATCAGGGAGTGATGGCAGGAGAAGAGTGCAGGATACAGCTTGCAGACAAGAAAAATCAGGAGGTTCAGGTGGGGAAGGCTTGTGCTTTCAGAAGCAAAACCAAGGAAACTAAATACAATTTTAAAGATAATGCATAGCCCAAAAAGGAACTTGATAACAGTCAACCCAAAGAGTGTTTGTAAGAGAAAAGGAAGTATGTAACAGAACTGAAGATTAGGGTAAGACAAAACAGTATGGAAAACCACCAATATTTGAGGCTCTGAAGAATGCTGGAAAGGAAAATTCAAAACCCCAACCAAACTTTGACAAGGAGAGGAGAAAAGGCACCTTACAGAGAAGTCAGACCATTTAAAAATGGTCCTTCAATGACAGTTTTAAGGTGAGTGCAAACAGGTTCATGGAGAAACCAAAGAGCGCTCTTCCACGCCTATCGTGTTTATGCAGAAGGCCTTATTTCAGTATCAAGGCTCACTACTGGCAACGTGATTAAGGTATCCCCAAAGCAAAGAACACTATTAAACCAAGGAGAGATCTGTTTGGGACAGTATCAAACAGAGAGCACCTAGCTTTTTAGATATATGCTTGAATCTCTGAAGGAAATACTAGTTTTGTTTCACTGCTCATGAATACTTTCATTTAATTCTAAGTGTCTTTATATTATTTATACTATTTACAATGACAATTTAAAGTTCTGTTGGAAGGCAAGTGTATTTGACACTTCTGCATCTCTCCTTACTATAAACCTGAATATAGGTGCAATTTAGCATACAAACAGGTATTTCTAACTAGAATGAGCCAAAAATTCCCCATTCAGACTATACAGGTTACATGCCACATTTAGAACTAAAATTAAAAAGAAAAAAGATGTATCATATTAATTTCTTCCACACCAGAAACTGTACTTCAAAAGAGGGATGAGTTGGACGATTTATCCTCACACAGTTGGTATTGTAGAAAACAGAAAGGCTTGGTTCTCTTTGGTTTTTGCTCAGAGAACTCTTCACTAAAACCAGATTAACACGTTTCAGACCTTTTCCATCAAATAATGGATTCAAACCATTAATGTAAAAATTAGAAAGATGTTTAAACAGCAAAATATAATCCTAACTAAAAATGTTTCTTTAGAAGAAATATGCAATATAGAGGACTGAAAAGCAGTTGCCCATGAGGTGAAATTAGTTGGTCAGTAAATCATTACTTGTCAATGGCATTCTAGGTAGCGTTGCTTTTAAAAGAACACAGTACAATAATAAACACTATGAAAAAACCTTGGTTTAACAAACAACAACAAAAAAACCCCTAAAACATGTAGATAACCGAACTCAGAGAAAAAGGGGAAACCTGTCCCATTTTCCTCACCTTGCAAAAACCACTTAGGCTGTTCCGAGGCCCTGCATTTTAAGAATAGGGTTCTTTTCTCTCAAAACATTAGATTGAGAATAAAGTTTTAGCACAGGCAATACTTTAACCATACTTTGCATTTCATACACCAGCTGAAATGAACATACTTCACCTGGAAGTGTTTCAGTGAACCAACTTTGCTTCCAGTAATTTCTGCTGATTTATTTAATAGAATATGTCGACTTACAGCAATAAACATTTTTAAATACCTGTATGTACTTCAGTTTTATCAGATTGAACACACTTTTCCAAATAAAATTTCCCAGATGAACAATGATACTTACCTGCTCATTCATGCCACCATCTTTAAAAGAATATTGTAAACAGTTTTTATTCTCTGTGTGATATTCCTGATCTTCCTCAAAGCTACTTGTGTCTTCATCATCTGAGCTCATAGGGTCAGTGACTGCGTTGTAGCCTTGACTAAAACTCTGTGGTTTTTGGTAACTGTGCTCACTTGTAATATATGTTTCTTCCATCTTCTGGGGTATACTGGGTGGCTCTTTATGGTTTTGACTATGACACGTCCTTTCAGCTGGATTAACAGTGTCCTGCAAAGTCACTAATTTTTTCTCTACCCCAACAGTTCTTTGTTCTTGTTCTTTTCTCATCCCTGAATAAGCCCAGAGATGAAGGTCTGGGTGATGCTTATTTCTGCAATGAAGGGGAGGAAAAAAAAGCAAGTTATAGAGAACACCACTTAGGGCACTGAACTATCTAGCATCCAATTCTCCTAGATCTTAGTTACTGATAAACACCATTATCAAACATGAAGTATTCCTAGGTCATTCATCAGTTTAAGATAAATCTAGAATGTCCCTTTGACACAAAATTTACCAAAAAAATCACCAATAACCTCAATAGACCGTATCTGTTTGGGTGCTGAACACCGAATTCCCACTGAAGCAGAGGGTACTCCACATCTTGCACTTGAATTATTTAAAATATTATACAAGAAAGAACTTCCATGTGAGAGAAAAACGCATATGGAATAATGGCAGTCTCTGCCACCTGAATAGATGGATACATGAATATATGAATAAAAGCTGGAAAATAAACCCTGGACTGATACTTACTTCAGTATCCCAATCTTCAGCTGCAATCCATGCAGTATTTCAGTTACCCCATATACATCTGCCAGTAGGTGATGTGTTGACACAATCTTTTTGGCATTAAGATGAGAGTAGTTCTCTTTCAAAAACGATAATCCACACATGTGTCCATTGTTTAGCCAGTCTTTGTCATAGAGATATTTGGCACTCCACCTCTGTCCTGGAGTAAGCAATAAACAAATTGAGGGCCATCTAAAGCCACAGGAAAATTATATTTACAACTAGAGTGGCTATAATTATGTGCTGTACTTGCCTAAATATCTCCTAAAATCCATGAAAGGATGACTCAAGAGCTTGCTATTAATATATTAAAATTTAGTTTTTGTGGATTAAGAATGTCTTAAAACTTATGAGAACAAAAATAATCCTGAAACCTCAAGACCCCGCTAAACAGCATTTGAAATTAATACCTCATCACCTTTGCAATCAAACTATATGATATTAAGATCTGTGCTGTTATCAAGATAACCACCAAAAAAAAAAAGTTTACATTGGCATTTTATTTATCTAAATACTGCAACTTGCTTTTTTTTTAAAAAAAAAGAAAGCCTAAGTTACCAAGAGAAATGTTAGAGAGTGGATTTTATACGGACATATCCAAAACACCCAGTCCGTTTCTAAAAGACAAATGTTTTGCTTCAATACTGAAGTCAATATCTGTTTATTAGAAGCCAGGAAAAAGCTTCAGGAAAAGCAGATATTTCAAAGTTATCTGACAACAGAGCTCTCACACTCTCCTTTGAGGTGCTTTTCACCAGACTTCTACAGAGAGTATTGATGTATGTGGGCCTCAGGTCTTCCCTCCAGTGGGTAACAGTCTTATCCCAACCAGGAGGAATGAGTATTTAGCTAATCAGTCTATAGTAGCTAAATAACTACCAAAAAACCCAAACAAATAAAAAAAAACCCCATAACAAAACAAAAACCAGAAAGCCCACCCAATACTAGAAATGCATAATGCTAATTATTGCAATATTATTGTTTACAACAAGGAATCCAGAGGGATTGATGGCAATATCTTACACCTGATTTCAAATCATACTATCATCAAATATAGAACAAAGAACAGGTTGATGGAAGCCCTTCATACCTTTCAGGAGAATACCCTGTCTATCTCCTTTTTGCCCATTATCCCAATACACTTTAAAATACTGACATTGAGAATGACTTTTTTCTCCTGACATAGAAAGAAAAGAAGTAATGGTTAGGAAGGGAGAGAAGATAAAAATTAGGGACACAGACTCTGCACAGCAGGGGAAAACGAAGTACCTAATACAGTGCAGGGAAAGAACACAAGACAAATTAGCTGGGTTTAGTAAGAAAAAGCTGGGCTGCTCAAAGAGACATCACATAGAGCTATCAGACAAGACTCTCTACCACTAGTTTTGATTCACACTGGGGCATATGGAACCAGCTCTATTTTCCTAATATTTCATCTCAAAAATAGCTCATAAAACCTCTGCATACAATTTTCGTATTTCACTTCTTAAATTTAGAATGAAAGTAAATTTGAGGTTGTAGTCTCATTGCCCTTTTGAAACAGCTGGAGTGCTGGATATTTCGCCAGAAGACAGGTATGTGCATTTGTATGAATTGTCGGAAGAAAATACAAAAACTTTTCTTCCAAATTCTTTAGTTTTTCTCCAAATAACTGTTAAGAAAAATGGGTTTATCACAGAATAATTTTTAAATTAACATCTTCCTAATCAAATGTATTCAATTTAAAAGTAAATAGAGTTTTCCTAGTTCTTGTAAATTTAATGTAACTATCTGAAGTTCAACATATGCTGTTTGTGCACTATCGTTTACTATAAGATGTGCTAGATTTTTCTATATTTTAAATGTTCAGTTCCACACTTTTACACAGTCCTGGGCAAATGTAAACATTTAAAATTGCAATTACTATGAAATGCCATCCACAGCATATCTGAGTGTACTGTAGTACTGAGTCCTTTGCCTCTAAGAAAATATTTAAATAAACAAATGTGATTCTAAGTATTGGCAAAACAAATCCCTGAACAGAAACGATTTCTTTAGAAAGGCTTTCCAGACTACAGCATAAAAAAGTGCTAAGGTTTGGGGGGAATTAAGTTTCAACAAGTAAAACAATGGTAACTGAGTTCATGGATAAGATTTAGCACAGCTGACCATGATGTTACTAAGACAAAAGTTAAGTTTCTGCTTAGAGCCCAACTTAGAATCACTTGCCCCAAAGAAGCGTTAACATGTAACACAAAACAGACAAAGCTTGAACAATTTAAGCAAATTCATAACGTATCTGCTCAAAAATCCCAAGCAGGGCTGCAGATAAAGGTGGTTTATCCATACCTGGTGGATCTCTGCAGATATAACAGATGTACTGCTCTGGAATGCTGTCCTCCAACAGTCCCATGCACACACTGTGCTGCCAACACAAGCATTCTTCACACTGACATCAGAAAAAAAAACAACAAAAGCAAAAACTAAAACTGAGACAAGTAGATGCAAAAACTCAGAAGCTACTTCTTGTATCATCAAAATGCAGAGAACGGCAGTTTAATTTAAACAGCTGGTTTGAGCAAGATTATTTTAGTTGGGCTATTTGTGTTTGGGTAGACAAAGACATCAAGCTAAAAAAAGAGCTCTAGATCTGAAAGTTACCTCAACCACAAACTCCAGACTGGAAAAAAAAGGAAACTGAAGATGTAATATTTAATAGTATTTTATTACAACATTCAGTATTTTAGCACCTACATATTTAGTAGTGAAACATAAGACAGGAGTATAATATTATAGTAAAGTAGAAAGATAATGTAATACATTACAGCATAACAGTGAAAAGTAGAAAACTCTTCAGTTTAATTATTTATATTTACAAAGCATCTCTCCAGTGCGCTAGAAAGATGTGCTTTTAATATCGCACCAATGGAAAATCTAAAAGAAAAAGAAAATGAAGAGAAAATGAAAGAGGAGAAACAAGAGAACAGGAGAGCAAAATAGAAGTGGCAAGACATGAGAGCCTAGAAACGGCAAATTGGTTGCTCTCAGTAAGACAAGCATGAAGAGGAAAAATCAGGCTGCCATTGGACTTCAAAAACAGGCAGGAAACTACCTCTTAAAAAGATACTTCCCTTTCTCAATTCTGTGCTTGCCAATGTTTTAAATAGCTGCTGGCTCACTGCTGAAAATCTCCCCTCTTTGCTTTGACATGCCTTTGAGCATCAACCTGTTCAAAACACCAAAGTCACCTTTCCTCCTGTCACTACAGCTACAATATCCCCTCCTGTCTCCAAAGATTGCTACACCAGTCCATTTTTCCACACTGTTACCACAGCCGAACTCCTGCTCAGTTCCTCCAACACAGCACTGCACTTCAATCTGCTCCCAGAGAGATCCTGTGTGCCCTCCATTGCCAGGGCTCTGTCAGCTCCAGAAGAGTAAGTGCACTACCACATGACAGCCCTACTTGTTTCCTTTAAATTTCGACTAAAAGGCTCCATACTGTCAACAGGAACTGTACCACAGCAACAGTTGAATACAAACCTGTTTTTTGAATGGGGGTAAAAAACACAGGAAGGTCACGACCTTTTCAAAGTTACTGACAACCGAGTTCTTCCTTACTGCTTTTTGCATCTGATTTAATCAGTGCATTATAAATTCCTTAAGAAAAAAAGACTTGAAATTACCCATGAATGGGAAATGCTCTCCTCATTGGAGTACAAAGAAATAAGCAGCAGGAGTTGCAATCCATTAACATCTGAATGTTGTGCAGACATGGCATACTCTTCTTCCTTTTTATCTATACCAAGCTAAGATGTAAATTCTCAGCAGTTTCTAAAACCTCATAGTGATATCCAGTGTGAGAGAAGTGCTATTCTAAAGATGAAACACACATCATAGTACTGACAGTATTTAGTGTCCGCACAGGAGATATGTTGCACACAGAGGAGGGACGTTTACAGTGAGAAGAGAGGTTTCTACAAGTGGTACTGCAAAGCACAAGAGCCAAACCAAAAGGGCTCGAGCAATCAGGATGGTCTGGGGAACAGAAGCAACGGTTTGTGTGTGGCAAAGGATACTTTATTCCAAATTTATCAGCTGACTATAAAGAAAAAGGTTACCTTTCCTTATTAATTTGTCCTACGTATCAAGTTGCTAGAGAAACCCCATCCTAGAGCAACAGCTCTGCATCCACTGAACAGAAGCAAACCAAGTGCAGAACAAAGAAACATTTTGTTCTTGTTCGCTTATGTACAGCTCTCTACATAATTTCAGTCTGCGACACATCAAAAGGGCACCTTCACAAGCAAAACATTCACATGGAAAATATAACTCCACACATCAAACTTCTTTACCTGAATCATAAAGCCATTTTCTTCATCAAGTTCACAAATGCATCTAACAATTTCATTGAGAGCATCATCTTCATCCTGAGACTCTTCAAAGTTAGTTGAATCAAAATCCTGATTGTATTCATCACCACTAAGTAATAAACTCTCTGTGGAAGAATCATCCAAGAACTCCACATCTGAAAGGTCTAATAAAAATAAATACATGTGAAACTGTGTATAGAGAGACACAATAATCCACAGAAATACAGGGAGTTTCAACAGTTAAAAATCTTAACCTGCATGAGCAAAAAAATCGCTCTCAAACACACCGCTAGTATATGAGATTTCAAGATGAATTCTGCAAAGTGCCTTTAATGTGCTCTCCTCAGATGCAGAGTAGCAACATTTAACCAAAGCAAGTACAATGTAGAACAGCTTGAGTGTAAGCATTTGGATTTAAACAGATGAAGGATAAATCAGTCACTGTATTTATAGCAACAATCCCAAACATAAACCAAATTATTTCCCCTAAAATTCTCTTTCTTAAAAAACTAAACCTATAAACTGAAATTTGCTGTTCATTCAACCTACTTTCTCCACTAAGGTCAACAGACAGGATAGCTCTTGGATACTGGTATGAAGTGTTCTTCTCTGAGAACATGCTGCGCAAAGTCAGAGAGCTGCCCGAGGACCGCGTTAAGGGAGAGGAGCACCTGTCCAGGAATTCAACAGAACTGTCTTCATAATCTGAATAATCTGAAAAGTTAAAAGAAAAGAAGTCACTCTTACAAAAGTAAAATTCATGAAATATGCAAAAAACCCTGAAAGAATATTGTGTATAGATTATACTGCAGCATTATGTTGACAAGTAAAGCAAACGCTGAGGTATCAGGATGATGAACCTGTAAATAAGAAATGGCAAAAGCTCTTCATAACATTTTATTAAAAAATTTCCAGTAAGAAACATAAGCAAGTCTGATAGATAAAAGAAGCATCACCAATTGTAACTCCCCCATCTCTGAATGTACAGAGTGGTAATTTTTCCTAGAATATTATGCAGTCTTCTTTTTTCCACAATTCATCCTGCACCATCTGCTATCCTTAGAGATGCTGCTGGTGACTCTCTCTTTTGCTTTAGGTCTCATTGCAGCACTACCAGCATTGCTACCTAGAAGCAGCCACAGATGACCCTGTCTGTTTAAAAAGCTTGTCTGCACTCCTACAGAGAACCACAGGGAGCCCAAAGGAAATCGTCTTTGGATCTTCCCAGGCCCATCCCAGGAGATATCAATGGACCAAAAGGTCCTGGGATGGGCTTGGGAGCATCCCAGGAGAGTACATATACACAGGCCCAAAGGAGGAGGATGAGCAGGCAAACAACAAACACACCCTGGCCAGGCCCCTCTCAAACTTTCCCAGCAGTGCCATCACCTCCCTTATGCATGCATGAAACCCATCATGATGTGTTCCCACAGCAGCTCTCTGGATCCTCTTCTGGACTAAGGGCAGTTGCAGCCCAGTGGGACACTGTGGGATGTGGGGGAAAATCATTTTGGGTTTGCAAATGACTTATTATGAAATGTTTAGGGAAGAAAATAGAGGAGGGGAAAATGGATGGACTGAAGTGATTCGGGGAAGAACAATTATGGGGAGAACAGGGGAATAACAGGATACAAAAGGCCAGGTATGCATTAATAGTTCTGTGGTCAGTACACTTGTCTGGCCATGCCCTGCATCCAGTCTGTGCTGGCAGAGGTTGTAAGCCTCCCTCCTCAGTGCCATTGAAAAGTTGTCGGTTGCGGTGGCTAAGTCCACATTGCACCCCCCATGTTGCTACTAAATGGTCCATCCCCACATCACTGTGCTGGGAAGTTCTCCTTTACTTGGTACCCCACTGGCTCCTGGTCCTCTCTCCCCTCCCCTCCCCTCTTCCATTGGCCCCTGTTATGTCACTCAACCTTGCCTCCCCCAGCCCTCAGATTATTGGTTACTGATGTTCTACTGATGACCCCTGGGACCCCTTGGGGTAAAAACCATGCACGAGCGATTGTTCTGGGTTCTTAGCCTCTGTTCCCCTCCAGGTGTGGCTCAGTCCGTGGTGCAGACCCCAATAAATGCCTTGGAATTGCACACAAAGAATCCCTCCTGCCTCTTCGCCTCCAGAACGTACTGAGACTTTGTGGCTGCTTGCATCCACTGGCAAGGGTGAGACTGTGCTTGCGTGGGTGCCAGCGAGGCACCGCCACAGCGTCTCCACGAGGGACGCTGTGGGAAAAACGCGGCATCGGTCCATCGACCCCACACACTGCATTAGTTGTCTGGACATAATCCTGGGCAATCAGCACCAGGACAAGGGGGTTGGATCACTGCACCTCCAGAGGTCCCTTCCAAACTCAGCTATTCTGTGATTCTTATTAAATCTCATTTCCATCTCTCGCACAGGGGAGGGGCTCTCCATTCAGGGTTCAGGTGTGTACGTGGTCTGTGTGCCAGCAAATGGAGTAGCACTGCAGGTCGAAAGGTCCATGTGTCTGTGGTGCCAGCACTCAGACTGAAGGGACTGCAGTGCCACCCTGTGCCAGGGATCTCTGGTCACAGAGGCCCAAGAGATCATACTACAGCACCTGCAGCCAGTCCAAATGTCTGGCTCAAGCTGGACCAGCTGAGGAGCAGGTGAAATGGCCTGGGAGCAAGGGGTCAGTGGGTCTGCAAGGGCCAGCTCTGAGTGGAAGTGCCTCTCTAAGCAGTGGAGCGGGGGTGGGAGGCTCTGGGGACCCAGGGAGTCCCGGCCAGTGCTGGGAGTGTGTGAGAATGCACACGAAGTGAGGCTGCCTGTACTGCAGTGGGGCTGCTGCCCCACGAGCTCGTATCTGCAGGCACCAGAAACTGGAAAGACTGGGATCCAGAGGAGCTATTGGGCAGCCAGTGTCTGAGCCCATCTGTAGCAGAAATCCCCAATGTACTTATACATCTCTGTATTATCTTCCTGCTCAGCCTGAGAGATCAGGATGAGGCTGTTACAGCACACACACAAGCATAGACAACACCATGTGCTTCTGCCTGCTGGTCATACAGGGGTACTGACATTTATATTGATACCAGCATCGTATTTTTTCCTCTAATATAAACTATTTTCAACAGTCTCAAGAAACACATTTACAACCCTGTCCCTAATCATGATGACTGGAGAGACTGCCCTAGGAAAGCCATGTAATTGCAAATCATTGAATAGTTAGGGTTGGAAGGGACCTTAAAGATCATTCTGTTCCAACCCCCCCTGCCATGGGCAGGGACACCTCTTCAAGTAGACCGGGTTTTTCAGAGGCCCATCCAACCTGGCCTTCAACACTTCCAGGCATGGGACATCCACAGCTTCTCTGGGCAACCTGTTCTGGTGGCTCACCACCCCCACAGAAAAGAATTTCTTCCAAATATCTGATCTAAATCTACCCTCTTTCAGTTTAAAACTGTTCCCCCTCGCCCTATCACTACACTCCCTCTAAAAAGTCCCTCCCCATCCTTCCTGTAGGTCTCCTGTAAGTACTAGGAGACTACTACAAGGTCTTCCCCCAGCCTTCTCTTTTCTAGGCTAAACAGGCTCACCAGCCCCTTCTCATAAGGGAGGAGCTCCAGCCCTCTGATAATCATTGTGGCCTTCCTGTGGACCCACCTGAGCATGCCCATTGCCTCACAATCAGTAATTACAAATAGATACCCATAAAGCTTAATACTTCAAATATAAGCAAATAATCAGATTACTGCACTTGCATCCTTATGCAGGAATCATTTCTGCTTCCACCTGTAATTACAGTTTTCCTGTTATGGGTTCCACAATATCCCCTCCTAGATAACCTTCCATGAAGTCACCTTCCTCTTTAGTGTCTCTGTCCTCCTCCAGCACTACCACCACACTACCTCCAGCATTTCCCAAGTGTATTCACTGTAGTCAACTCAAGGAGCAGCTGAGTTGATTACTTCATGCTGCATGGCTTTCAACCTCACTGCAACAGAGCAGCACAAATAACACGCATTACCTACCTTCAGCTACACATGGGTTTTATACAGTCAGTAAATAATACACACACTTGGAGCACAAAAACCAGTTTTTGTTGGGGTTCGTTGGTTTGTCTTAAAGCCCTGTGCAAAACTTATCTGGAGCACACAATGTACCCATTCCCTTTTCTTCCCCAAGATGCGTCAATTTGATTTCAAACAAAAGGAGCATGCCTCACACCCTTACACATCTATCCACACCTGGAGTGGAGTGACCTAGTCCTGAAGAGAGAGTCCTGTTTCTTTTGACAGGTGGGCTTTTTCAAGGTCAGACACTGGAGTCAGAATCCACCAGAGTATTTTCACTTTTTCCCCAGTTAAAAAAAAATCCAGATTGAATACTTCTGAATTGCTAAACCCAGATTTTTCACAAGATGAATTTGCAAAGAATAAGACGCAAGTTTTACTCACACTGGTTTTTGCATCTGGATTTAAGATTTCCTATTTGTTGAGGCATTGGACACATTTTCTTTTCATATTTACAAACACTGGATAGGACTCCTAGAAACTGGAACCTAAATAGGGTACCTCTGCCAAGCTTCTAAGTTTCAAGACAAGCTGGCAAAACCATCAAAGGAATAAAGCAATGAGCTAAAAAACAAACAAACAAAAAAAAACCAACCCAAAAAAACCCCAAAAACAAAAACCAAAAAAAACCCACAAAAAACCCCAGCCCACAACAAATCACCTTAGGACCACAAGAAGATAAAACCAAAGAAGAATACTGGGCACATACGTGCCATTTATTAGCATCTTCTTGCAAATACTCAGATGCCTTTTCGGTGCAAGTAAGAAGCTCCCAATGATTTTTAGGTAAATAAGCAATTGAAGTTTATAGCTTAAAATTATATTACTCCAGTATAAAGATGGTGAAGTACAGGAAACCTAAAATATTGCAGTTCACACTCAAGCACTGCATGATCTGGAGGCATTTTCATGTTACAGCACAAATTTTGGACAGAGAAACACATAATCCACAAACATAACACCTGTTTGTCAAGGCAACAGACAAGGCTGTTGTAAGAGAGATGCCAACCTCAGCTCTTAAGGATTAACTGTTTAAGAGGGGGTGCATTGCATACACTAAACCACTGAAATTCAGCAACAAACTAGATACTAGAATAATTTTAATGTCCCAACAAAATAGGTAGGACATGTATACAGAGCTTCAAATGAAGAATTTAAAGAGATGAAAATAAAAAGCATATCTTTTTGAGGAAGAAAAAACATCTATGAAATACGTGTGTCTATCACATAGAGACAGGCTACAATGACAAGAAAAAAAGAAGTCACAGACTCAAGTGTCCTTTTCATGTTCAGTGCTAAAACTTATTCTTGGACATGTCTGAAATGTTACATTCATATTGTTTACAAACAAGTTGTACTATCTAATGCTGGGTGGTTTTACTTACTTTAAAAAAATATAAATTGAACTTACCATGCTGTTTTGATTTCTTCTTTTTTTTCTTCTTCTTTTTCTGTTTTGGTTTATGATCTTTTTCCTTCTTCTCCTTTTTCTCCTTTTCTTTTTCTTTCTTTTTAGCTGAAATAAAAATTAAACAATTTAAAGCAGCTTAACCTAAACAAGGCATTCAAAATCAAGTGCTCTAGTTGTCTAGTCAGATCAAAATGATTCCGTTAATTTACCTGCTATCTTGGGCACATCTCTTATTAATAGCTGGTATAATGGTTCAAAGAAATCTTGTTTGACAATTAGTATTTTATCATTTTAAGTATTTCAAAGTAAAATATGATAGCAGAACAAAATACAGCAAAGTGCACAAAATAAGTAATATCATATAAATAGCTTGCAACTTCTATTTTACTTACAGTTTATAACAAAAAGATTTGGGCAAGAGAAAAAGCTTTCACAAGTGCAAAATTCCCAGTTATAAAGGCTACTTTATCCTAAAACCACATATTAGGCCTACAGAAAGACATTTGAAGGAAATTTCAGTATCACAAATCTGCTGCTGCTGTCAGCACTCTGCACTATATAATGACATCCTCATAGAAAACTGATTCTGACTCCAATTTGACACATTTTTTACGCTGCAGCTCACTTTTAACCACTGTTGGTACACACATGAGGACAAGTACTTTGACTCTGAAAAATTCTTTTTATCCTGTTAATTCTCCCTAGACAAAATACATCCCACATTTTTACTCCATAATCATTTCTTAAGTTATCAGCATGGAGACAAATAACAAGGAAATTAACTCACTAAAAAAAAATAAGCCTCAAAGTAAGGATTGTTTCCTGCACACAAATTGAAGCAGCCTTATCTTCTTGAGGAACACAGAGACAAAACTTTTACCCCCTGGAAAAACAAGGCAGAATCACTTCTGAATTCTTGCTGGTCTCTACTAATTTACTTTATTTTGAACATAGGATAAAACCAGTGTCCTCTTCAATTTATATTTTATTTCACAAATTGCCAAATGTTTTGCTAGTAACCCTTGTTTGCAACTCCCATCTCAAGTCTGACAGTACAATGAAATAGCCAGTATTATTCATTCTACTGAAAAAAAAAAACCCAATCAAATGAAAAACCAGAGGCAGTGGGCCTCTTATAGGTAGGATCCCTCAAAATCCTTGCTATGGACACTTTAATTTTATCTTACAAATTATTCTTCTATTACAAAACTGTCATATACATAAAAACTCTTTTTAAGACCTTAACAAAAAAAAGTGCAGCTGGGCCCAGGAAATATTTTATGCTTTTGCATCTGCACTTCAGAGACATGAAGTGCTAGAGAATTTTTCCTTTTTTCCTAAAAATAATATTGCTCTCTACATACCATATGCTGAAGAACTTTTCTCTTCCAGTTTTCCTTTTCTTTCCATTCTAGCTGCACCTGAAAATTGAAGAATATATGACATAAGGCCAATGTCTGGCTGATGACCTACTTTCTTGTAAAAGTCATTAGACTGTAAAAAATCCTAATGGCACACAATAATAAGAAACATACAAACAATACAATTATTTTTAATGTCATTTTACAATTATTTTTACTGTCTAAAGCACTGGAAACAAAAAGTACTGTAGTTTACCAACTTCTGAATGCTTGTCCTTCTCAATCACGTTCTTTAATATTTTCTCCTTCAGACTCTCAAAACATTTCTCCTTTAGGGGCACAGAGCACTGTATCTCTGTCCCTTCAGAGCTCACTGATGTGGAAGACCTCTTTTTTTTACTATTCCCTTTGGGTAACTTGAGACTATTGGTTAAAGGCATTTCCAGATGCAAGGCATGTACATGGGACGAGAGTGCTGAAAACAAGAAGATGGATTTACTCGGCATTCCATAGGGATTGCAGCCAGCCAGGGCTGGGTCAGATCACTGAAATGTCAATATTGGTCATTTCATCATCACACTTTACAGGTAATTACTGCATATGAATGCCTAGATCTTAGTCTTACATACAAGACAATACATGCCACAGAAGGTTTCTTCCTATGCTTTGGAACTTGCACTTGCTTTTAAACTGCCTGTACTGGTTAAAGTGGGCTTTTGCTGAGACTTTTAAGCCTTTTTGTTTCCTTTTTTTTACTGTAATAGAAACCCTCAACAAGAGTAACAGTTAAAGGTGCTGACACTGTCAATATCATTTAAGTTAATGCTCCATTATGTTAACAGAAAAATTAAGCTCTGGTACAACATCTTTAGTCCTATGTACAAAACATTTCCGGTAATTGAATTTTGAATTGATTTTAATATTTAAATAATTCACTTTCATTAATCCACATTTGAATTACATGCAAAAGTACTGTGACTTGTCAGAATTCCGCATCATATACTGACAATTCTTATCTTGTACTATTTAGAAAAGTTTATTCAGTGAAATGTTTAGTTGTTTTTTTAGCTCTTTATCTGATGCAAATTAGGAAGTAACAAACTGAAAACAAAAAAACTGAAATGATAATTTTCACTGCTAATATTTATAATATTTTAAAAATAATCAAACTAGAATAAAAGTTATTTATAAAGAACATTATTGAGGTAATTCAAAACTCTCTGTGTCCATCAATATTGTGAGAGCAAGTTTCAACTAACTGTAATTAGGAAAGCCTAATTTTTATCAGACCCTTGAGGACATTTTAGGACCATGCCAAGGACATACTGTACAAAAATGCAGCTCTGTGAAGTCATAAGGGGTTCACGTTTTTCCATGCCAGTTCTAAACACATGGAGGCACCAGTTACCTTTGGTGTCTCAGCAGAAGAGCCCAACAAAAGCATTACCATGTAAAAAATTCTACTGAAATACCTGCTATTGGTCAAGACATTCAACAAGACAAAATATGGAGCTGATCTGGAATACATTAAGATAATTTAGTAAATTCATCAGTCATAAAAAGATTCTGGGGAAAAGGCAAGAACACTTCAGGGCTGACCCTGTACAGTGGCCTCCCCAACTTGGACAGACCAACCCACTTCTACTGGGATACAGCACAGCTCACACAACACCCACTCCCACTTCCTGGGAACACAACCAAAATGCCACCAGTCAGAAAACCACAGGGCCAGCAAGAGCAATAGAAAGCGGTGCATCACCTCTCACACCACACAGCACTTTAAAATGCCAGATGTCCCCAGCTGCAGGACAGCTTGGTACCATGCAATCGAGGCAGCAGCAGCTGCTCAGTTCTGGGTGCTGGCTCCTGCCACACAGCATGAGCCGCATCACCACGGCTGGGGCTATCTGAGTCTTTCCACTGCCTCAAATCAACCATCTCACCTAAGACCATAATCCTTTCAGGACTCATTCGGGTTCTTGCCTTTGTCTGTATTTCAAGTATATTTAGCTTGCTGGAATACTTATCATTGACACAAGACACTATCCAAATTATTCCTTTCTTGGGTTTCCTAATTACCATTTGTCTCTGTTACAGGACTGAACTGCTCTGCCATCTGTAGAGCAATAAGTATAGTTTAGCACATTAGTAAAAGAAAAAAGTGACACTTTCCCACATCATCATGCTATCAACGTCTTGTCTCATTTCTAAAAAGAGCGCAAAAGGATCACCCAAATGCACGTAATTCAGTTAGGTCACTGCCATTTTGATGAAAAGATGTGAGAACACTCCATCCAAACAATCTCAAGAGAAATTTAGTCTCAACATTAGATGAGTTAGTATTTAAACCTTATTACTGAGAAGAAATCCTGACCTGACACCCAAATATGATTTAATACCAACAGACACAACACAACAAATTTCAGTATCTCAGTAATTTTCAACACAAGCACATCTGACAAAGTAATCAATAGCTGTTTTGAGGGAACACTTATACTGCACAGAAATCTGCTGTTCTGCCATCAGAACTCTCCAAACTGCCTTTCTATAGTAACCTGAAAACAGAAATTGCTGTTATGCCTGTATACATTGCAGTGTTATTCTTGGCTTTTATTTTTCTTCATCGAAAATCATTTTAGATTAAGAATCTTAAGTTCTCAAATCCTACATAAAGTGTTAAGGCTTGCAAAGTCTACTTTTCAACTGTGCAATCACTATGCCTTACACATAACCACAAAATTAGACAAGGTAGTCAGTCGGAAGGGCAAGTAACAAATACAACCAGAAAAATATTAGTTCCTTTATGGAAATACTACCTTTTTTTTTTAACTGCTACTTTTAATTGCAATTTTATTCCTGTTAAGGAGTCTAGCCAGCCACCTCCCACACATTGAACGTGGGAGGTCTGCAGTTAACACTCAGCACAGAGAAAGACGACCAGAGATTAGACTTGTTAAACTACTGATTTTGTCACTGTTCCAAGATCAATTTTATCACTAGAAGACTCATTTCAGATTAAAAAGAAATGCAAACCACAGCATTCCCAGTCCAGTTAATGACATGTTTCCAGTGCTACTTATCCTGTTATGGCACAGGGAAGTGACACAAGCCCCTTCACGCAAGTACAGGCACAGGACAGGATGTTGTGCCACAAGTACAGCAGCACAGCTGGGCTTGCAGTGCTACTGCTTACTGCAATTCATCAAGTTCAAATGAATTGTAGCAATCCGAAGCAACTTATTTTGTTGACTGATATTCTATTTCATGGCTTTCCATGTTTCAAGTAATATCATAAATTTCATTATCTGCATTAATATACAACTTAAATTGTATTGTGATAGAAACATCAGTCACGCTGGTCACATTTAATTTAGTGTTTTGAATTCCCAGTGCATAGGATCAATTTCATACCTAAAAAGACTTTTAATTGTATATCACAGATTGACACTGGATCCTGCCCAAAATGATGTCTTTAGGAAGACTAGGCCTGTTAAAAGCTTCTTGCTTGCCTCATAACCAACCCAAACTGGGAACTTATAGGCAGAGATTAGAAATGCAGGCATTCAAATCAGGGAGTAACTCTGATGGTTAATAGATGGTTGGAGCAAAACAAACAGCCTCAAAGTAACAAGATGAACAATAGTTCATCCCTCTCACAAGCAAGGTAAAGTACTCAGTAACACTGGCAAGAGTTTTTAAAAAGCAACCTATATTATTTTCTGAAATTTTTGTACATCAGCTGTTTCTTGTTCCTGCTGCAGTAAACCTGTTACCAAGGAAATTATATAAAAGTATGCAATGCTTTTTTTTTTTTTTTTTAGTCTTAAATGCAAATTTTTTCCATATAGTTAACCTAATGTTACCCTACTAGCAAAATCATCTATAGGCGTTAGGACAGGAAATAACAGCTAGTGATAATAAATTATATTGGCATTACAAATATTGTCAGAGTAGTAAGTGTAACAATATTTTCCTTTTACTTAAATTTCAAAGCCCAGATTGCTTGCTGAAATTATGTCTGCTCATTATATAACAATTAAACTAACATAAATGGTGCAGAGTTACAGAAACAGAGAAAAACTACCAGAACTTTAAAGAGAAACACAACTACAGAAAGACCTGAAGTTCATATACTCAGAATGGCAAAACTACAGTGTTTTCCAAGTATTCTGACTGATTGTGGATTTAAAGTCTTTGAAATGCTGAAACGACCAAAGGCCAGTTATCTGCATTTTAAGCAATTTGGCAAATGAAAGCAAAGATTCTTAGTTTTGTGTGTGCAGTATCAGGTGACCACAAGTAGGACCTCACAATGGCTTAGGCAAAGCAGTACCTCTCTTCAGTAACTAATCGGTAGTGCAAGGTGTCTACCAAAGTGCACAGCATTGCCATGGAGCCTTCGGATTGAAGGAATTATCACAGAGCTTTTGTTTTGCCTTTAAAAAATGATAAGGCGTTAATTGTGAGCAATGATTTTGAAATCTCTCTGCTAATACTATGAGTTGCCATTTATGCATCTGCACTTCAGAGGACTGAGACCCCCTCCTCTGAAAACAAGAAGTCAGTAACTGCTGAATAAAGTCACTAAAATGCATCATTTTTAACAACACAAAATTATTTTTTCAATTGACTCAACTGATAGCCTCCATCAGAAGTCAAAACATGCAACACCACAAATTGCATCTCTGGGCTTAAACCAGTCCAGCTCTGTTACAGAAGGGTCAGGGAGCAGAACAGGCTGTTCATCATGAAGTATCTCTGAAACTATTCATAGTTATCTACTTCAATGACTACAAAGACAGCAGGTCTAACTTAAGTGCACTTAACAAAAATCTGTTGTGATGTCAAAATCTAGAACTCGAGATCTGTCCAGACTGTGTTAATAAAACCTTAACAGCAGAAATACCATCAACAGATGCAGAACTATAATAGTTCTTCCAGGTCAAGAAAACCCAATTACAGAACACTTTGGATTTTACAGCTGAGTTCTCAATTCGTAATGTACAGTCACAATGCATACACAATGGTAAACAATGCAGCGTACGAAATTGCGCTTAGGCAGATGTTTCTGCATAACACAAATTAACTTTTCTCAATTATTTCAAGAATTGATAGGAATGAGAAAAGCTATGGGCACCTCTCCTGTATATATCTGCTTGCTATTTTTGAAACGGATAATTAGAAAAGTACTGATAAATAGAGTGGATCCTATTAGTTTTCCTGAAGCATGCAAGAATTTGGTGTAATTATGTGTGCTTCAGGAACATGACTTGATAACCTGTGCTATTTCAAAGGGAAAACAATGCCTTCTAAAACAGAGAACACAACAAATTTATTCAATAGTCTAACTAACTCCAGAGGTTTCAAACCTGAACTTTAAATCTACATTTTTCTTTTTCTTCTAAGATTATGAGAAGGATAAACATGTTTCACCAGAGTTAAAAGACTGAGATAAACCCAAAACGCATATGAATTTCAGTTACAGAGTCCTAGTGATACCACTGACAGAAGCAGATAGCTCCAAAACCTGCTATGAAATCTGTGAATTAAAGATATCAAACTGCTTAGATTAGTCTTTCAGGCAACAAAGCTTATACTCAAGAAGCTGTTGGGCTAGATGCTCCAAACCACTGTAAACTTTTAACATTTGGACAAAAAGTCAGTATGAAAGCTCAAGACACAGTTCCATTTATTGCATGATGGAAAACTGTAATACATGAAAATGAGGAACAAAACAGATGTGTCTGGAAGGTAAAAACCCAGAAGACAAAAATGTAGCTGGCAAATCAGTTCTTTTAGAGCTTATAACTCTTAAAATTACATAGATATGAAAAAAGGCTCATTAAGCTTTATATACAGTATAAACTCTATCTTCTGGTATTGGTTGCAAGCACTTCCAGCTTCCCACTATGGACACAAGTAGGACCAACAGACAATTTATCAGGGAATGTTTTTCCCTGACACAAACTGTGTGGACACATCACATAATTGTGAGTCATTAAATAAAGATGGCTCTAAATGAAACTTATTCTTTCTTTTATTGCTTCAGCTGTGGCCAAGACCAAGACCCAGCTCAACAAACAGGTCCAAAGTGCACTCCTGAGTGCTGGCTTTAGAACTGGCTCACTCTGCCCTGAACCAGGGCCATGATAGGGGCAGGCAACTTTTAGCATTACCAACTACAAATAAAATGAGCCAGCAAATATACCAGAAAAGCCAGAAGTTAAATTCCTAGTAACTGCAATGAGTTTTACCAAACAGGAAACAGATGGTTGTTGGAAGCTGTTGCTTTCTTTGATGATCTTGTTCAATGAGTGGGCAAATACACACCTCCCAAAAGCACTTCTCTTAGTGGCAGAAGACATGACATAAAAAGGACTATTCTACTGCTATGAAATGTATCAAGGGCAAATGAGGACTGTCACATGGTTTCACTCAAGTAATTAAGTAATATTTTAATTTTAATATTTTAAAAAGCTTAAGTGGTGGCTCACTAGAGATACCCATAGCCCTTATTTTGACAAATTAGCTTAAGAGATTCATAGATTAATAGACTAAAATACAGTTTAAGTATCATAACTCTATCCTTTAAGGTCATGCTGTCCTCTCTTACTATCAATCATATTTATCAAAAACTTTCTGAGCAGAGCAGCAGAGTATAATTGATTTTTTTTCCCATCTTCCGACTTTTCTGAACAATTTTCTCATGAAACAAAACAAAACAAAAATTTTTAAAAAAAAGGGCTTTAAAAGACTTATTTCTTGGAAGCCAGGTAAAAATGGTATGATACCCACATAAGAAACTTATTCATAAAAAAATTATATGAACACCTAGCATACACCGGATGAAAACATCCCACTTTTAGGGTCTGCAAACCACTACGTCAATCCTTCCCCAAATCTCTTGGTTACTTTTATCCAAGTGTTTCACGTAAACCACAGCAGACAATAAACTGTTACAAAGGGAGAGGCAGCACAGAGTTGCAGCACTGGGCTCTGTGCTAATTCTGAGGGTGACCAAGTCTATATAAAGGTTTATGACGATTTTTCAGAAATATTTTTAAGTAACATCTTGTAGCAAGCGAAGGACAGAATTTCCACCACAAACAGAAGCACAGCAGAGGAGTGCTGACTGCCTTTGAGAACATCATTGTTTTAAAGATGAAGCCACAAATTAGTACGTTAGTAAACACTTCATTAATTATTTTTACAACTTTTAGCAAAAATATTTTTGAAAGTAATACTGCTTACTACATTCCACACTCTCAGATCCCCCTTAAAGCATGTTAGAAGTGCTAATGCAGCTCTAAGCCAGTGAAGACAAAGAATATGCAGATGAATGGAGTCCAGAAGAGAGGCAGGTTTTTGAGTGTGCAGAAAGGAAAATAAAAAGTATCCCCTCTGTCTGTAGGATTGAATATACACACATTTTAACCCTACAACTATAAATCTCTCTGGTTGTATACTGAATCTCTTTACCTGACGCTGTTGTAGCTACTCTTCCATCAGTTACTGCTTTGGAAGAAAGATATGTAATCATCTGAATATCTTCCTTGTCTTTACTGGGATATTCATTACGGAAAGTGGATTCTGTGGATAATGGTGCTGTAACTTCCAAACTACGGCTTAAATCAAGAGGGAGACATGTTCCACGCTTCTCAAGTGACACATGAGCAACATCAGGTACTACATAAAAGAAAAAATGTCATATTAAAAAACATACATGGGTCCAACAAACAACAGTCTGGATTGCAGCGTTACATAACATAGGAACAGCATAGAGCTTTAGCTACAGCAAGTAAAGAAATTCTCTTAGTTGAAAACCATGAAAGGTCTAATTTTTAGGATTCAATTTCTCTTGGGCAGTTCTTTATTAGATTAAGATACATTACCCTCCAATTTTGATGACTGTTGGTTTTGACCACTGATGGAGAACACTTTTCCATCAGTAACTGAAGAGGGAGAAGAAACTTTTTCTACAGACTCATCAGGCAAGGAGCAAGTGGCTAAACGCTGTGATCTTCTTCTCCGTTGACTATTTTTGTAGGATCTAGGGGAATTCACTGGCTGTGATGGACCTAAAAAGAGATCTTTCAATGTTCATGAAGCAGAGAGATATACCATCATCTTACCGCAGCATTTGAGATCTAAAGATGGGGAGTGCTTTAAGTAGCTCTTATTTGCAAAGCTGGTAGTCACAGCAAAACTGGAGAAGTAATTACAAAACTGTGACTGCCAGGAGCAAAGAAAGATTTATGCTCAATACATGATTCTGGTTTTTGCTTATTATAAATTACTAGGGCACCTACTTCCCAACTGGTAAAGGTGGTTGTTTTAGGCAAGCAGTGTATTTACAGTAAGCAACCCTCCCCATACAACCCAGGCAGCAGGCTACTTATAATGGAAGGGGGCAAAAGGATTTAACAATAAACAGAACAAATGATCACAGTTAAAGATCTAATAAGTCATGGATAGTGTTAACATACAACTTGAAAAAATAATCGAAAACAGTGCTGAATTTTATATCCCACCTCCTGCCTTCTGCTAACCTGATATCAATACCCCAACTGAAATTCAAATGCACACTGCCAATGCATGGCACAGTAAGAAGGCTCCAGAACTTTATACTTAACAAAAAAAGAAAGGGGGGGAGGAGGATTGATATAGGTTAATATAGGCCTGATTCATTAAAAACAAAAAACCCACACTCCCCTACACCTCTCCAATATTACCCACTTTCACAAAATTTTGCCTTAGAAAAACATTTAAGTCGCTATTACACTGTAAATCACTGCTATTTCCTTTTTGTAAGCAGTTTTTAGAGTCAGATATACAGATTTAAAAATAAAGACACAGCAAAACTAACTTTCCACTACAGGTAGAAAAAACTTGGAAGCCAAAGATTAAAAGACAACACTAACAAGATCTAATCTACTAAGTAACCAAGTTTTAAATTAGTTATTTTTAAAAAATATTGCTACAGAGAAGTCCAACTTAATCCAAAATATAAGCATGCTCCAGGAAAGCTACTTACCATTGCTCTAGGGGTGGGGATGGAAGGCGTATTACAATATGGATGACTGCTAATATTTTGTGGGGACAAAATACAATTTTTACCAATGTGTACTGAATAAATAAAGAAGGCTGAATTTGCACCCCTCCCTCTCCCACTCATTTAAAGTTATCTGTGAGCAAAGATTAAAAAGAAACTTATAAGTGAAACTATAAAATAAAGGTTAAGGGGAACACATGATGGAGGTTGAGTCTTCCATCCTCAATCACTATTCTAAACGTGAAAAGAAAAACAAAAAAGGAGCTTTTGACTTACTGACACCTGCATTTATTTTAACCTTTGGCCTCATAATTTAATGCTCTTTAGACAAAGACCCTGACACTAAAAAATTCTAAAAACCTAACGTAATCTCAAAAAAAATTATAGAAATACCTTAATATTCACAAAACATAGCGTATTCAAGCATGCAGCATAAAGCTTTCCCTATTCTTCTGATAAACAGTATTTTGGGTACTTGGCAAATCAGTTACACATGTTAAGAAGCTGAACACCTATGGGATCTTTCTGGGACAAGGAAACACAATTTTTTATATTTCTCCACCACAGATCTTGAACCCATCTTCTCTTTCACATCGTGTTTGGAGGAAATATCACATAAGGTGAAGAATGCCACAGCCAACAGGTACAGAACGTCAGCCTGCTGAAGGTGAAGTTTCTCAGAGAAGGAAAGGTCCACACCAAGGTGTACGTCTTTTCTTTTTAATGAATCAGGCCCTTTTCAGAAGGGAGGTTTGATTTGTCCTGTATCACTGTTAATGCTGGTGTGAAGATTTAAGCTAGAGGGAAAGCCAACCCTTAAAAGCCATGACTCTATAAATATCAATATATTATTTAAATGTATTATTTCTAGTAGAGTAATTCAAATGCCTTATTATGTGACTTGACTTTTAAAATAGTGAGCTACCCCTAATTCTCCCACTTGGACATTTTATTTAAAGCAGATTCATTTTTAAAAGCAATAGCCATTTACAACCAAAGAAAATTTCTGAATATCTCTGATAAGTAATTACGGTATTTTTTTTAAAATGTCTGTGCTCACTAGTTTTATTTATCACAGAAGAAGGAAGCTGAGAGACCAGCGTCAAATCCTCGACTTGTATTAATTCTGGGGAAAGTGGTGATTTAGGGGGCTTTATACACCCGGAAGAATCTCCAGATTCTTGTTTGCATTTCTTGCTGCGAGCCTTTCCTGAAGACAAAGTTGAGGATAACAGTGCAGGTTTCTGAATGTTGGCAGAACTGCTAATATCAGCTTCATTTTTTTTCTGACTTTGTGGTTTAGGTGAAATCTCCTGAATAAATAATAAAAAATTGATACTTTTATTTCAGTTTCTTCGCTGTAGTTCTTGTATTCTATTTTGATCTTTTTAAAAGCAACTTTAGTACTCAAACACATATTAAAGCAACATTATTTTAAGTACAAATGAAAACTAAAACGCATCACATTAAATTTTGCTTTTTTTAAAGGAGCACTACCAATTGTTTTCAGTATTCAGAATGCTCAATTCTTACTATTTAAAACACCTGCAAAAAGCCTGAAAATAAACATTTTCCCTTTATTTCCAATTTAAAAATTCAACGAAATATTTTTAGTTTTCTCTTTCATCTTCACTGTCAGTGCAGTCTCCAAATACAACCCGGAGAGCATCTGTTTCCCAGCCAGAATACACACACTGACGCACCATCACAGAGCATCTCATGCTGGAAGGGACCCATAAGGATCCCCAAGTCCTCCTTCCTGCTCCTCACAGGACTGCCTGCTGCTGAATCATGACTGGGAGTGATGTCCAGACACTCCTTGAACTCTGGCACTGCTATGAGCAAACAATCTTTCCTCAGGGGATTGCAGTTCTAAAAAAAGTTGCCAAGGTTTTCCCTACACAGTCATTTCCTCAACCAGAGATAGGAAAAAAAAAAAAAAAAAGCAGTTCCTCAGGAAAATTATATTTAACAAGGAATTTGTATTTTTGAGAACCTGAAAAAGTTGATAATGCTCCTTTAAGGAATGTCTGAAAACAATGAAAATTTCCAATACTGAGCACACTCTCACACAACCCCTTTCAGTGCTGGGAGTCTGGATTTCACCACATTATATGCTTGTGCAAACATGAAGAAATCACAACTTCTAGCACCACAGGGTTAAACAGATTGCTAACTGTTGGAGGAACATGAGCAGATAAAGAGTTAAAATAATTTTTGAAGGAAAAAAAGTCAACATATAATGCATCTCTCCAAATCCCTCAATTTTCATCCTTCTTAACACAAATAGTGCTATTTTTAGACTGTTAGCATGCATTGACAGACATTAGCATTTTAAATTTTTAACTGGAAGTTCTTCCTACATTACCAAAACTGTGCATGTGTTACAACTTGACTAATAAGGGCAAGCTACAATATCTGAACATAATTTCTTAGGCCTGTCTCCCTTCTTGTCCCAGTTACATCATACAGCATAGTACCATCTAATAAAACCATAACAAAGCAGAGAGGTATATCTAGAATGTGTGCACCTCTTTATCCAAACTAGAAACATTGTATCTCTGGTGATTTGAGAGTATTATTGAGTTTTGTTATAAATTGCAATTTTATTTTCCACTAGAACTTTCCATGTTCCAATGGAGGAAAACCAAAAAAAAAGCAGAACAAAACCCCACAAGTGCACATTCTATGTCTGTAAAAGGGTGCCCCTGAATGCTACATGAACAGCTTGCTGTGAGTATCCTGTAAAGATCCGGTGCAAAACATCCCATTCAGCAGACATCAGTTCTACCTTGAATAACTCCATTACACACGTACTAAGTGCAGTTTATTCATTTAAATAAAATATTCCATGAACTGTAGAGTATACCTATGCTGGTTATGAGAGGTATTTCCAGAAATTAATTAGAGTCGTAACTTGTAAATAAACAATTTTATTGTTCATCTTCACAGATGTGAAAGACATACTACAGCATCCATTACTTTCAAATTACAAAGTTATTTAAACAAGATTAAAAAAATTAAATTAAGATTTTGATAAGGTGCTTAACCTCTTAACAGGACAAATTAACATTAAAAATCTTAATGAATTAATGTTATCCATCTACTCAGGTCTTGGTCAAAAGGAAATATAACATGACATACCCTAATACAATTAAATAAACTACTGTATCTGCAACTAATCGTCTGAGGTTTTGGGTTTAAGACAACTGTAAACTAAAAATGTATAAATATAAACAAAAACTTTCATCAACAGAGTCAGTTTTCGGCTACTGGCCTGAATACTTCTACCATATTCTGTATTACATTATTAAAAAAACCTACAAGATATTTTAGCCATTCAATTTTATAGCAGTAGCAGACAAAGCCTCTAAGGAATGTCAGCTTCGCTACCGGAAAACCTTTTGGGGAGGTTTATAACTCGGCCATTTTAATTTGAGTTTGGGCAGGAAGTTACTGAAAAAAAGCTTTAAGCTCAAAAAATTTCCTCCCCACAGTCAAACATTTAAATGTTTGTGAGGTTTCTGGTTTTAGTTAGAAGCAAAGGAATAGGACAAATTGGGATTTTAGATGCCTCTTTATAGGAGCTTAACTCATATTTCCAAAAAATGAGGTTTTTCAGACCATTAGCATGTAAACAATGACAGAGACATCTTGTTTTTTATATCTGATCAATAAAACAGGAACAGCCGAGTTACTAAGTCTAAGAAATAACAAAAAGGTTAGAGTAAATATGCACTGCAGTTTATACTGTTGCATACACAGTCTATGTAAACCACAAAGTCCCACTTACTGCAATGGGATTCTGCATGGCAAGATTTACATTGTAATGATTCTCCCAAAAACAACATGCTGTAAGCCATTTCACAGTTTTTTGCACATTGAAAATATCACACACAGTAGCAAGAAAATCATAGCATATTTAATATGCAAAAATTTGAGAAATGGAATGTCATGTCAGTACACTGTAAACCTTTATGCAAAATATCGGTCAATGCATCGGCACCGCAGTGGCTCCGCCGGCCCTGACAGTGACAGCATCAAAAACAGAAAATCAGGTTCCACTGACTCTCATCCAATGCAGCATCAATGGAAAAACCAGAGCAATGCAATTATATAACAGCTCTAAAGAACCAGTACAACCAAAACACCAAATCAGGTTTGGGGTAGGGACTGTTCATAGAGTGTGCCGGGGCTAAAGAACAGAAGTGCTCGTTAAAGAATTGCAGGCAGCAAGGCTACTTTGTTCAAATGCTGCTGTTAAAGAAGAATGAAAATGCATACAAAAAAGCTGTATTAAAACTACATTAAGGCTCTGATTTAAATAATTGGAAAACAAAGATGTCCTGAATCAAGACTACTGTTCATCCTTAGCTTGCTTTACCATGCTCAGGCATTCAGCCCTTTTTGAATGCAAGATAATGCACAACTCGGAGTCACGCAATGCCTGAACACGGTGCAATAAGCCAAAGACAATGGCAGCCTCCAGATCCTGCCAATATGCAGGTTTAAAAATCAGACCCTTAACATTATTTAAAAGTTTCTTTTTTGTATTTATTAAAATACACACCCTTGCAAAATGTATGGCTCATTGAGCAGTTCATAAAACACATACAAGCCTACAACACCAAATTCTTACAATATAAAAGAAACTTCTTTTAAAAGAAGTTCTATGTGATGTCAAAAACCCTGTTTCAAACACAAATTAAATTTGTGTAAGGGCCTGTTTCTAAGCCAGTCGTAGCTCCAGCTATAAAACTGGACCTTGGGACACTGGTCTCCTCATATTTCTTGCATGGAGACTTTATTTTATTTTGTTTTCTGTTAGTTTTCTAACACAAAAGCTCATTACTGAAATTCAAGTCAACACTGTGTTTAGAGACAATTAAATTCCGTACTTCTGGCTCTGCCAGAAATGTAAACATAAGATAAATTTTCAGTTCCCTGTTATATCTGAAGGGGAAAATTTTAATGTTGTAGGTACTACATCTCCATGGCACACTCCAGTGGGAACTTTGCAAAAGAATCAAACTCTACCATTTCATACCTGCTCCAGGACTGGAGCTGTTTCTTTGTTGCCTTCCTTTTTTTCAGCACCATCTGCAACAACAGCTTTGGATGCCAATAAACCTTAGGAGAAAAGTTGCAGATATTTTTAGTTAGAAGCACCTTGCAACAAGAATTTGTAGAAAAAGAAACAAAATATTGAGACAGGAAATATCAACTGCATAAATCTACAACACAAGTCTTTCTGAAATGGCTCCACACAAAGCTGAACACTTTAAATTAGAAGAAAAAAGAAGTTAAAGGACATTCCAACAATGGCTTCCTTACATAGGAAGCACTTCTCTGGCATTTCCACTGACAAGATGAAAATCAAATTATCAATTCTAAAATAAAGCCTCTCCATCCTTCCAAAGCCCAAGCACTTGAGCTTTAAAACCAAACCTATGATAACTAAATTTTGAAACCAGAATTATTTACAAAACTTTTCTCTCTCTCCCTTTCCCGTCTTTGAGAAATTCACATCAGAATTTGTATTACTACCCCTTAACTCTAACACACGCAAACCCTTCTTTGACATAATACAACAAGGGATTAATTTCCAAACAAAAATTCTCAGCAGTGGAGCTCCCAAATTACCTCAATAAGATGATTACATTGGGAGCAAATAATATATTAGAATATGTAACTTCATTCACAAACTTATGTATAGTAACACTACTACAAAAAAAATCTGTAAAAGACAAGGCAATATAAAAACAAGAAAGCTTTCTGTCAGCAAAGCATATGGCAATAGCTTCAGTTGTACCTCACACAGAAACTTTAATTGCCTAACAACGCAGAGGCAGAAGTAGTTCTATGCCATTAAGAAAAAACAGAACTGAGAAAACCTGAAAAATATAAATCTGAATAAAAATTACTATTATAATCTCTGTGAATGTCAATATTGGGGGTGAAGTGTTGAAGTCCTCAAAAATAACTTGACAAATTCAGAGGAAATTCCTACTGCATTCCAGGAAAAATTAAATATGCCCAAAATTAATTTAAGGTGCACAATGCCCAAGGAATTATAAATTAGTGAAGTTTGGGCTCTCAGGAACTGTTCAGGACATTAAAACAAAGCAAAAAAAAAATCAGCATTCAACAATAAACACCAGGTGTTTTATCTCATTTACTATTTATGTTAGATTAAGTTATGCTTCAGTTTACGTTAACTGAAAAGCAGAAACTTACTTAGTCCTATTAGACAAAAACAAATAATATTAATCAGGTAAGATTTTAATTCTGCATTCAACTACATAAAAGATTTAGGTTTTATGGACCTAAATAAACATTTTTAACTCAAATTATCCTATTTAAATCAAGTTGCAAAAGTCACAGTGTTCTTTATCTTGGCAATCATGAATTTATATCAAAAAGCATAAAATTATTTTCAAAGTGAAAATATATTTTCAAGTGAAGTTGAGTTTTAAATACAAAAAAAAAGCACTACAGTTTATCAGGAAGCTTCTGTGGTTCTGTAAGCCACAGGTTGCCCAGAGAAGAGTGCCCATCCCTGGGAGAGTTCAAGGCCAGTCTGGATGGGGCTGTGAGAAAGCTGGTCTAGTGGATAATGTTGGAATTAGATGACCTTCAAGGTCCCTTCTGACCCAGACCATCCTGCGATTCTCAGATTCTCTGATTTTTAGTTCTAGCTAGATGATCAGTGCTCAGAAACTCAAGCCATTAGAGGAATTTAGATTCAGATGTGTAAATATATAATCCTTACTATTTCCTTTTCCTCTACCCTATGAAGTATTTTTCTAACCAGGCACCATGCCTGTAGGACAAAGCAACTTTACAATCTACTACAGACCAGGACTACAGGCTCACCATCCTCCGTCTGTAAAAGCACTTAACAAAGCAAAAGCATGGAGTGGCCCAGTGAAGCAGAAATGTTTTGTTCTGTAAGCTCATTGCAGGTATTACTGGATTTTAGGTACCAACACAGCAGTAGAAGATGTGGAAGCAAACATTCCAACAGAGGCAAAAACTGATTGGAAGAAGACCTTAATATGTGCTTAGCAGGAGATATCCTTCACCTTTGGGAAATGTAATTTCTACCAGTGCTGTTAGCAAAAGGAGGAGCAACTTTATTTTGTTGAATGGTGAGCAAAGAACACCTGATGCAGCTGTGGGTCTTGCAGCAGACAAGGCGACCCTTCTGCATCAAATGCTGAATGCTGAACTGAAACCCAGG
Source organism: Falcunculus frontatus (assembly GCA_013398115.1). Classification (NCBI taxonomy): domain Eukaryota; kingdom Metazoa; phylum Chordata; class Aves; order Passeriformes; genus Falcunculus; species Falcunculus frontatus. Next base: position 19,353 of record VZRV01008975.1, on the reverse strand, counting down.
AAACAGTTCCCTTCAGACAGCCTTCTGCAACCACAGGCTTTGCACTACTTCCCCAGTACAGCCATAAGAACCTGGTAAATGTTTCCTAACAGCTACAATGCTTTGATTCTTTTGTAGCCACTCTGATGGCTTCTTTCAAATCTAAAAGCTTGTGCTGGAGACAAAAATGACACAATGCGAGTGTATATGGATATACAATATATTGTATATTGTATATACAAGTATTTCAAGTATAAGAAAGAAACACATGGCAAGAAAAAGTTTGATCATTAGCAGTCACATCTGCAAAATGTACAGTAAAAAATAACTTATTATGGTATGAGCTGCAGAAAGTGTGTTAATTTGAGAACAGATACACAAAGTATCTACCAGGCATGAAAGTTTTCTTCTTGTAGTTAAAGGATTAATAGACTTTCACTGAAAGGTAACACATGCTCTGCTAGCCAAGTATGTCTTCGTGGAGACAGACACACTGTTTTTCAAATGGTAACACAGTCAATGGCTGCAAAATCATGGTTTCTGATTACTCAGTTCAATCTGTACAAACCTGTCTCACTGCTATGATTCTCATAAAGCTCCTGAGGTAATAAGAATCTACCCACAAGCACAGGCAAATATGATTTCTAAAGGTAAATGTTTTTCAGCTGGTTTTGGTATCTTCTGTTATTAACTGCTATTGGAAAGAAATTAACAGGGCTCTGTAAATATACATCACTAGTCTCTACCTCTTATACTACTACTGCTTATGGCAGCAATAAATTGGAACTTAACTGAGGATGTATGTAGTATGGGAGAGTAGAAATGGGGCTGATAAATTCGACATCCATTAACAAAACTTGGAACCAAAGAAGGAGCCTTCCAGGAACGACAATCCTGGAGGCAGAAGGTGGGTTTTTCTAAAGATTGCTTCCTTTGTACAAAAAGAACAGACTCTTTTCACCCTTTCTTGGATGTAAAGCTGGACAGTGGATTAAAAGCCAGACATGAGCTGCCAACACCTTCCTGGGCTGCATCAAAAGCACTGTGGGCAGTAGGATGAGGGATTCTGTCCCTCTGCTCTGCTCAGACCCCACCTGCAGGAGGTCCAGCTCTGGAGTCCCACCACAGGAAGGGCATGGACCTGCTGGAGTGAGTCCAGAGGAGGGACCCAGAGATGGTTAGAGAGCTGGAGCACCTCTCCTGTGAGCAAAGACTGAGAGAATTGGGATTGTTCAGCCTGGAGAAATAAAGGATCCAGGGAGACCTTACAGTCAAATGCCTAAAGGGGGTCTACAAGAGAGCTGCAAAAGAACATTTTACAGGGGCATGTCGTGATAGGACAAAAGGGAATGGATTCAAACTTGAAGAGAGTAGGTTTAGATTAGATACGAGGAAGGAATTCTTTACTGTGAGGGTGGTGAGGCACAGGTTGCCCAGAGAAGCTGCGGATGCCCCATCCCTGGAAGCGTTCAAGGGCTGGTCGGATGGGGCTTTGAGCAACAAGGTCTAGTGGAAGGTGTCCCTGTGCACGGCAGAGAGATTGCAAGTAGGTGAACTTTAAGGTCCCTTCCAACCCAAACCATTCCATGATTCATATAATTTTATTTTCTACTGACTGAGAGACTGAAACAGAACCACTCTCATAAGAAAACTAAATAAACATCCTCCACTGCAGACTAGTGAAAAGCTGGATAAGCCAAAACAAGTATGAAAAAAACCCCTCACTGTGCAGTTTAGCAAATTAGGTTGTTTTTGTTTTACAGAAACAAGTAAGACTTTACTTCAAAAAAAATCCCCACCAAAAAAACCCCTCTCATTTGTAGCACAGAGAAGTCTACCAGCCTTCACATGAAATATTATTTACTAGAATAATGAGTGGAATGAACTTCTATCTTACAGTGTGTCCAAGGGCTCCTCTGTTAAGGGAGGGACTTCAGAACTTTTTTCAACCCAGCTTTTGAAATGCATCTGATACTTTCCCAGTGCAGGTACAAACACATGACTTCGCCCTAACTACTGACAGGATCAATGCTAGCAACACAATTTTCTTATTAGGAGGAATACAAATTGAAATAATTTTTTCACAGGTAAGTAAATTTCTATTAAATTTTGGAATAAATGCATTTTTCAGCTTTTAAAGATAAGATCAATTATTCCATTTCCTGTAGTACAGAATGTGTTCTATAGTAACATCCCTGTTTTCCATTAATACCTTTGAGCAATAAAGGTAGGAAATGAACGCCTAGACATCGAAAAAAAATTTCGGATCTTTATAGCTTCAATTTGTAGGGATGTATATTTCTAAATGACAAACTCTTTTTGGCAACAATTTCACTTTATGGCAAAATATTTTCTGTTTCTCCACAGCTAAACACAGCTTTAATTTACAGTGATAGTATGCGACTCACGACATTCTTAAGAAGTTGCATAAACCCCAAATTCACCCAATAATGGAGAAAACTGTACAGCTGGAGGTAAAACATGCTCAAGAAATTCATCCATTCAGGATGGCTACTGTCCTAAAAAACTAAAAAGACCAAGTACAGTCTGCAAGCAATTTATGAACCAGGTAGATTTTAGCATTTATGGATTCCTTTAAAATTCCAAACAAGTACAGACTGCAGTGACCATCTGCCTCATGAATGTGCTTCTATGCAATCTACTTCAGCACCTTCTTTACAAGCATGAATATTTCACTACATGAAAAAGGAACAAAGTCAACGACAAAAAAAGTCTTTTACCAGTGATCTTGTTTAGACGAGCTCTCTTTGCCTGAAATGAGTTGCCTAGATTACTTTTCCTCTTGTGCGATAACGTGCTCTCTGCCTGCACAAAGGCCATCTTTGGAACATCCACTACAGGAAATCCTACTTCTAAACACAAGAAAAACTTCATTAACTCACATTTTATAAATACATAACACCTAAAATACTTAAATGTTTCAGAACTGCTAGTGGAATAGTGCAGTAAAGAAACTTTAAATGTCTATAAAAAAGGAAAATGACACATTCTGAAGATCTAGAATTACATACTGAAACAAAAACGCAGATTACCTCAAAAATCGTAATTTTTACTCGATATTAGGAGAAATAAGCATTAAAGGCTCAAAATTACCAAATCTTATCAACTCAGATATAGTTTCAAGCACCCCTAAATATGGATATATCACGCATACTGGAATTATTTTTTTTCTTAGAACAAGAAACAGGGATTATCTCATAGTTAAGAATGAAGAGGCAGTAATATGAATCAAACTGTACAGTGAAACAATCAAAAATTATGTTCTGCTCTTGAGTAAGCTAGTCAGAAATTTAGCACAAGGAGTAAATGCTGACTGAACTAGATTTATTTGATAAAAATAATTTCTGAACCGATTATCATTATGTATCACATAGTTATCACAATAGCAAATGAGACATTTTTCTCTAGAAATATTGGTCATTACTTAATTGCAAAATTAGCAAAAGGAGTTCAACATTACATAAAAACCAATTTTGTATTCATAGAATGTTCTTTTACCAAATGTGTCACTAGATGTAGGCTCCTCTTCCTTTTTTTGGACTTCCTGCATGATTGTAGAGGTTGAGGTTTCTTCCTTCTTTGAAGGGACTTTTAGCCATTTTCTGTCCTCTTTATCTTTATTGCTGTTTGCACTGGTTCTAGGTTTACTTCCTGCTTTGTTCTTGGCTGCTGCTGCAGCAGCAGCTTTGACCAAAGCTATCCAATCCTCCAAGAAGGAAAAAATGGTAAGTAAGTATTACGAAGTGCCTAAGACTCAAACAGAAAATACTCATAAACCCATGGAACTTTATCTAGAAATGTTCAGATGAAATTCAATTTGTTTTTATGGTTACTACTCAAAGAGTAGTAAAATTGAGTTTCTCAAATTGCCCAGATAAACTTGAAGTATTATCAGGATGTCACGTGGATAAAAAGAAAAAAAATCTTTCAAAAAAACCACTGTATATAGAATTCTGGCTGTACACATTCCCTGTTAAATTAATTTTGTGTCATCGCTTTAGAAACCCAGGAGCTCCCAATCCTAGAAGACTGACATTTTTCTTACCCTTCTGGCTCTGAAACACACTATTCCATAGTTGTTGACCTATTATGCAAAGCTACAATCACCTCAAAACATTGTCCACCTGCAGGGAATTCCTCTGGAACTAAATTGATAAACCATGGACAACTCCTATCTCATTATACCTTTGTTTCTAGAATAACTACAGACTCTTTTACTCTTTTTGTATTACTTATTACAGGTTTCACTCACTAACTTCAATAAAGTACTCTATAATATGACTGAATTTCACAATCTATATTTAAGGTAATTAAGTGTCATTTTGCATAATTGCTCATTTTGACCATATGGGAACATTCAATAGGGGTGAACAATACATCCCAATCTAATCTACTTTTTGGCATTTAGACCAAGTCAACCCCCCCTACAAGCCTACAGAGAGAATTTCCAAGGCTGAGCCAAGCTCTTTCTGCTAGTTCAGAGCGATGAGACTCCAGCCTAATGTCTCCAGAATGTGAGGGATCAATCTGACTGCAAAAACTGTAACGTGATCCTTTTGACTAAAGTATTCTTTCTAATTTTCTGTAACATCCGAGGTACAGAATTTTTCCACGGAGAAGTTATGTGCAGTATAAAAGGCAGTAGAAATGATCAACCAGTCAGAATTAAGCATCTGAGTGCTCTGAATTACAAGTACTACCGCACAAAAAAAAAAAAAATTGAAAAAGACTATTTTTATCTAGTTACTTATGAGTGCTTTACAAATAGTACTTTTTTCCCCCCCCAATGACGTACAGACTATTTTATTCTGGAATATCTCCTTGTTGTTATGTCATCACACAAGATACATAAAGTAGCTTGTTTTTACGAATCTTGTTCCAATGAAACTTTTTCCCCACTCATTACATATTAAAGGTCTTTCAAGTTTCTGTTCTGCTGAGGGTTTCTTTGCCTTCTTTGATGTATGAGGAGATCATAACACAAATACAGAGTATTAATTCTCCTTGCATTATGCTTGTCCTTTTCCATAGTTCAATACTTTTAAATCACTGCTTTACATAAGTTACGCTTCTTCTTTGCACCAAGCGATGCACTTGGAAACAACAACAGTTTTGTTTCCTCTAAGATGCAGAGTTCCATGTCCACACTGTCAGTGCAAAGATGCAGACACTCACACTAGCCAGCAGCAAAGTTTGGAAGTACTTTGGCAATGCTCACACAGCAGGCAACTGAGGCCACTTGGTGACATGGCAGGCCAGCACAAACGAGCATGTCTAAGTGCCAGCTGCATAGTCAATCAAAAGCACACATACCTCTCTTTTGGCCAGCCAAAGTGAGCACACCTATTAGCTCCAGTCCATCCAGAGCCTTGCCCATCCAGCAGGACAAAAAAAAGATTGAACTATTTGTGGTGGTGAGGAATTAGGAGACCTGAGAGTAGAAGTCTTACACTGTACCCTGGCCAAGGGATGAAGAGGATCAGTAACACGGCTGGAGATTGGATCTTATGATAAAAGTGGGAAGGGGAAGTAGTGCAGCCTGCATCAAAACAGCTTCTAAAGAGCATTCTAATTTTCAATCAAGCTAAGCACCCTGGAATCAAAAGCTTCCAGAAGATATCAAGCTTCAAAGGACCATGCTGAACCAAGTATCCTGGTCTAAGGGCAGCTGGGGCAACATGGTGGGGGGTTTTGTGGTTTTCTTTGTGTTTTATTTCACTGTTGGGATGCTGTTCATACAACATAGAGCTTACAGCAGCAGGAAACATAACAATGAAACAAACAAAGATTAAACATTCAGAAGCCAGAGACAAGACACATTCATTATGGTGACAGTTATACCTTTTTTCTAGATTAACATGTAAATTTAAACTCAGTGAAGAGAACCTTGAGCAGCTGGGGTGGACAAGATTGTATCAAGAGATTCCTTCCAACCTAAACAATTTCGTGATTCTGAATTGTTCAGAAACTCTGTGGGTCCATTTTTATTCTGGGTCTGGAGTAAATATACAGGCACTAAAGTGACACAATTAATTCCTGCTTTTTAACCTTGAACTCCTGGTGAGTGACTGCTCAGCAGCACAGCTCCTGACATGTGAGAATTATTTAGCTTCTAAGATGCTAAGGTGTCTATATTTCTTTCGAAGAGCACAGGAACTCCTTCTTCAAAAAGATACATTTGTGTCTTTTTCAGAATTTTTACAAAAAAATTAATAAAACAATTGGAGAATAATAGTGGGATCGTAAAGCACAAAAAATTCTGAAATCTGTCTCAGGCTAATAGTATGATATCTCTTCTATCAACCATAATAGCAGGATACTAAATATCATAGATATCACAGAAACTAGCTACAAATTTTAATAGTAGGACATTTTTCCAGATCATACAAAGCCAAGGGCCCAAATATGAACAATAAAGTAAAAGCAAAATCCTCCTAAGAGAAGTTTTCCCTACTTTTCTTTCATTTCCTGACATTGTCTCCCTATTGGAAGTGATTGTGTAACTCTGCTCCAGTTACTCTGCACCATCCAGCCTGATTTCCCACTTCCCACAGTATCTCACTTCAGTGAGTTTCTCATTTACATATGTAACTTTTAAAGAAATATAAAATAAATCAAAAATGTGTATTTCCTTCTTTTTCATTCTTACTAAAATTAATCTTTCAAGTAAGCTGAGAAAACTGACAGGAGAATAGTAATGGCCCACAGCAGTTAGAAAACAAAACATTACTTTATGACTACTGAGAAAAACTGTCATTATGCTAATTAGATTCACTAAATCAAAATACAGGAAATTGCACGAGCGAGATATACATCAGTAGAAATTACCCAACAGCCTTACACATCAATTGGCTGAAAAACTTGTATTTTAAAATATTCATTTGTGTAACCTTAATCCTGCAACAGTGGGAAGGCAAAACCAGAATAATTTCTAAAATCCAACCCTTGCGTCAAGCGCAGATTTCACACATACATCGCTCTCCCTTCACCTGCCTACAACCACCACCTTTTTGCTTCTCCACAGTACTAAAGATTCAGCTGGTTTTCCTCTTCTGTCACATCATAACTTCCAACTCCCACACATTCATACATACACATACATAAAACATGAATCTATTGACTGGCTGATTCCACATCAAGCCTGGATTCCTTACCCTCACCTTTCAATTCTACACAGTCTGCCCCACCTACATCTTGGCTCACATTGTCTCCTGTCACATCTTCTTTTTTCCTCTGGCCCATTCGCAAATCCATGCTTTTTCCTCAGCTTCCTCTTCCTGTGTGCCAAGTCCCCTCCCTCTCCTTCAAATCCCTCCTCAAAACTCACTTCTTTTGGTTCGATTTCCGTCACTAATCTCAGCTCCGGCGCTATCTGCTCCCTCTCGCGCGCCTGATTACATCGAAGATAAAACAAAAAACATGAAACAGAAAAAGTAAGTTATCCAAATACTTCATATGAGCTCTCACAAGGGCAGTCTCAATATCCCTTTTTTCCCTCTCTGTACTACGTTGGTCACAGATCTGTGCAATTCCGATTAATTTGTGCTTATCGGAACCACAACTGGACCTTGAGACTCATTGCACGGAGACACACAAATATTTTCGCTCTTTAAAAATTTTGCCTTTCCACCCTCACAGCTGAGTCTTATTAAAACACTTCTGCTGTAACTCAAAAATAGTTTGTTATAGCATTAACAGCCTCTTCCTTCGAGTCACACTAAGCTAAAATCAAAGTATTAACTAATCTCTATCTCTCTCCAAGTAATTCAAATTCTGCTTGCTGAGCACACATCTTCCACAAAGATCTTAACATTTGTTAAATTTGTTGATGTACTAGAACTTGAAGTATCTTAAGCTTACACTCATGTCTGGAAATGTATTTTTTAATTTGGAAACAGACAAAAAAGTTATAGATTTAAATGAAGCATGAAGTGTTGCATCTGACAACTCTACTATTGTTGAAATCGGTTTACAGTCCTGGCATTTTGGTATGCTTTATATAAATTTTAGTAAATATTTTCTTATAAAACAAATAATGCAAAAGAACAAAAACATCCATGGGAGTTTGAGGCTTAGACAAAGCTCGCTCTCAGATAACTGATTTTCAAACCAAATCTTAGTTCATGTTTTTACTCTGAAATAACACAAAAACACTTAGAAAAACAAACAGTTTTCCATAGCATTATATGCAAAGAAAGTCGCAAGAAAAATTACATCTTTGCCTTTGAAAGCTATGGACCTTCACGCTTATTTCTACTTTTGCAGGATTAAATGCTACAACTAGTATCAATTAGCATTATAGAGAGCACAGTTGGAGGTGTTCTTGCATCCAGACAACTTAAAAATTCTAAATCCATCTCAGGACGTGTAAATTTGTCCCCCCTATTCCTTCAATATTTCATTGAAGCAGCCTACGTTCAACCCCCGAGAAGCATAAGTGGCACCATAACTCTCAACTACTGAGAAAAATTAGAAGTAACAGATGAGCTGGACTGCCACCAAACAAATCTGGACAACATAATGGTTGTGAAGTAAGGGATTTACTATTTTTTTTTAAAGCTGAAATTGCCTGTGGCCTAAGAGTAGTAACTCGAAATTAGACACAACACTGCTCCTTAGAAAAAGCACAGGACAGAATCAGGGAGCTACAACCACTGTCACAAAAGACTTATTTCTTTTCAGTCTCAACCACATAACCCAAGTTTTGCTTTTTCTGAAGTAAAATGAAACACTCTAGCTTCCTAACTTACTGTCGTACTGACAGTATTCCTTGAAATACTACACAATGCTTCAACAGAGTTACTGTAAGACTGCATAAAGAAGCCAGGATCAGTGTGACTATAGATTTCAGTTTAATCTCCTTCAGGAAACCTCTTCTAAATAATGCAGTGGTGTCTGCACCAAGTTCCAGTGTCCCTTGCATAGAGGATCAACCCTATTATACAGCTACTTTTACCCTGGAGGCCAGGATGTGGAGATGCTTTCAAGCCAATTCAATTATCCATCTGCCCTGGTCACAATATGGATGGCTACAATGGTAATTATGAAATATTTGAAGTTTGAAAAGTTAGGAGTATTTTGAAGAAAAGTAAGAGCACATAAAGAGCAATTTCATGGGTTTTGTCTCAAATAGCTTCAGTGTAGTAATTTCTCATTAACTATGAAAACGGTTACCATGCAAGATAAATGCAATGGCATTGCCACTGAAAGCATGTAAGAATTTCCAATGTTTTCCTTTCAAAAGTAAAGATAGGCCTAGTGACTAAATCATGTCCTCTACTTCACAGTCTCCCTCAACTTCTATTCAGCATCTCTTCTTTAACAGCAACTGGATGTTACAAGAGGTAACAAATACTTATTTGCCTGAATGCCCAAAAATTCTGATATGGGGGGAAAAAAAGCCCACAGTCACGTTAGTAAGAACACGTGGGCAAAAAGCTCTCATAGTAGCAAACAAGAGGCATGGGCAGAGGGCGGGGAATAAATAAAATTAAAAAGAAAAATCAGCAGCACAGAGTGCTGACAAGCTAAAGCTTTTTTCCTGAAAGGACACCAGAAGGAAAAGTCATTGGATGCCCCCGGTTTTGTAAACTCTGTAAGACAAGACTTTGTGAACAGATTAGTCAGCAATGGAGTGTCCAGCAGCCAGACATTTCAGAGAGGCAAGCCCACTTGAGCAGCACACTCTGAGGCATCAGCCATAAACTGGTGAAGCAAGGCAGTGCCGGGCCTAGAATAATCTAAACCTAGTTGTGCTACTGACACTTTTACTGTCTCAAGATATTAAAAAAACAACAAAACAAACAAAACAAATAAAACCCAAACAACTACACAAAACCTAACGAAGCAATAACTTTAAATATTCTTACCTGCCCTTTTGCATCCTCCGGCATAGATTTGATATGCATCCTTTTAAGACATCGAATGACACCATCATAGAATTGCACTGTGAATGTTCCTAGAAATGAGTAGTTAAGAAACAAACACACCTTGTTACTATGAAGGCTTCATGTTTTGCATGTTAAGCTGTATGACAAGAGTAACCAGGTGTTACCAATAGTCAGGATCAAGAAAGGAACAAAAAACATAAATGATGGCCTCAAAGAAACCCTGCTTTAATATTGTTACTCTTTGTCCAGCTGAACAATTTCAAGCATGTTTAAGCTATTGAGGCACTTTTGCTCATATTTTATTGAAATAATTATGTAACATTTAAGGTGTCACACTAGGGACACAGTTCAATTTACATCCAAATCCTCATCTGCTCTCACCTACAGTAAAAATTTCAACTTTTTATGTTCATTAGAGATCTCACCATTGTGAAGTATTTAAGCTGCGTTCCTTTATTTTCCTACTTCCATTGTTTTTCTTCAATAAAAAGAACTAAAACAATTCTGAAAATTTAAATATAACATTAACTCAAATCAATAATAGTACAAAATAGTCCTAAGACTGTGCACAGGAGCTTCGGATCACTGACACAAAGACACTAAAACAAGAATTTTGTCTTCTAGAAGAAATTCCATTTTCCAAATTTCATACAGATAAAAGACAAACATTTTACTAAATTGGGTAAATAGAAACATTTTCACTCAATATTGAGGCAGTGAGGAAAACTTTATAGACATATCACTTTTTTAAGCAAACTAAATATACAGCACAGCATTTGCAAGCAGGCCTTACCAATGGACCATACATGCACACATACCCTCTTTATTAATTGCTTCAATCTTTGCAGGGTAATATCGACAGTCTGTCCAACGAGCTAGGACTTCTTCTCCAGGTTTAAAATCCTATTTTAAACAAATTTAGTTATTAATATTTAAATGATTTCAATTTTTTTCTAAAAATAATTACACATCATGTGCTAGAGATTTAATGTCGGTAAACAGTTTACAGAAGTCTAAGACAAAATAAATGTGCCACTTACAACAAATTCTTCATCATCCTTCAGCCCCTCTTTCCTTAATGCTGGTCGCTCCAAAGGTCGCAACCTATTGCTGTCCCAGTAAATCCACTCATCGTAGCGATGGCTCCAGCGTTCGAAATGCACCAACATCTTCCCCTCTTCATAATCTATCTTCTCAATTCGAGATGGATACCTGGAGTGTTAAACACAGACTGCTAAGTCTCAAAGGTGTGTTTCTTGGTTTAAATACAACAGTGCCTACATGACCATTCAGAAAGTTGTATTAACACTTTGTACTGAAAACTCTCCAGGTCTGAAAAAGGCTAAGTAACTGAATTGATAGGATAACATTTAGTTCAAGACTCTATACACAATAGTGAATAGATGAATCAGGCACAATTCAGCTCCTTCTGCCCTTCACAGAAGTACTGAAACAGATTCAAAAGTGCAAAGGATCTCCTAAAAAAAAGAAAGTTAATTACATCACTAAGTTTTTTACCAGCATTTATATTACAGCTGCTCTACAGTTAACAACAGGTGTATGGAAAAGAAAGATCACAGGAAAAAGACAGCTGCCTTAAACTTTCACAACCTGTTTTTCTAACCAAGTGCTACCGTGGAGCAATAGTAAAAGAGCAGAGCTTGAGTGACCAATTTCCAGTCCTACTGCAAATCCTTTAGCTAGAAAGGCAACTGATATATACAGGAAACCTGTCAACATAATCAATTTTGAATACAATCTCTCCAAAATACTGATTGTGTTGTTAAAGGAGTCTCTACCACTATGTTGTGATTAAAATGTAAGTCTTCAGGAAGCACAGGCTTTCTTTATTTCTTAGTGACTTGACCTGCACATTAAAACAAAAGGTGTCAATCTCAATTCGCTCCTTCTTTTCTCCTGTCTACTTCAACTGCAGTGATGTATACAGCCTCCTAACATTTAAATATCTCAGGAGCTGCTTGTTAAGAAAATCTCTCTGATTTTCTAGGTTACTACTGCAGCCACATTTCACCATCACATCAGAATTCAGAGACAGTGCAAGCTCTTGTTGCATTTCTCTCATCCATATATTTCAGAAATGCTAAATATTTTTATACCCATTCTTTAAGATCCCAGCTTTTTCTCACTGAACTTCAAAAAAACCTCACAAAGTTGTAGTCTAAAACTGCAGACTCTCATTTGCCACTCTACTAATAAAATCTTTTTCAAGACGCTTTTCCAAGTCTTCTTCCAAAGCAACAAGATCAACCTCTCTTCCCCCTCTAAAGCAGAGTGACAACAATTAACAAGAATGGTGAAGCTGACGATCTACGGCATTAAAACAGAATGTTAAACTCATGGGTCAAATCTGTATCCAAGCAGCAGCATTCTGGTTTAACTTTCAACAAGGCTTCAAGAAAATAAGTCAGCTATGAGATGGTTTTCCTAAGCCCTGCCTCTGATTATATTTTCTTTTTAAGTCCATATGCTGCTACACTTAGAAACTGTATTATAAAGTCTCTAATTATTTTCATCTTCTGGAGTGTTCCAGTTTCAGACTTCTTATAACTCGACACTAAGCCTCAACATAAGCAGGAAGAGGAGCAAAGCAGAGGAAAAAGTAAAGTTACTGTTACTACAGCAAGCGTTACCTAAAGGAGTTCCAAGTAGAAGGATGACACAGAATGTATTTAACAGAGGGAAGGAAGGAAAAACACCAGAAAAGCAACAGGAGAGAAAGTTCATTTTGCAGCAATAAGAAATGAGAGCTTGTGCTGCAGTACTGAAATGGAAGCCAAGAACGGTGATGCCCTTTCCCAGTACAGTCAGAAATTTTAGGTTTATTGCATTCCAGTCAGCCAGTGATGCAAAATTACGGTTGTTTTACAAAATTCAGGGCCAACCAGCTAAAAGAGAATTCTCCTTTTCCTACACCTCTCCAGTGCAAACACTCTGTTCCCATTATGGCGTGGCCCTAGAGCAGCTCCCTTGTTATGGCCGGGAGCTTTCTCTGGTCAGCAGCAGCCAAGTCACCATTCCAAGCACTGTGTGAGAAGACAACTGAAGGGATAAACCAGGAAAATACAGCACTGTCCTGCAAAGAGAAAACCACATAAGAGGGGAAAGTAAAATACAGAGCACAGTTTAGAGACAAATATTTTAAAAATGAAGATAAAGATGATTCAGCAAGCCAAGAATCAAGACATTAATACAGATACAAAGTCAAAAGAGAAGAAGTTAGCATCAGTTAATAAAAGAATATATGCAAAATATTAATTCTTATCAGAAACCACTTCAGATAAGAAATGAAGCTCAAGGCATTTATAGGTTAATTTCTCTTTGCTAAATACAATTTCTGCTGTCAAAGTATTTCTAAAAGTCCATGATATGTCCTTAGAGATGGAACCGCCCAAGCCATATGCAACTGGTTATTAGGCAACCCAAACACAACCTTGTATTTAGCAACAAGCTATTAGCCTCAAATACACACTAAATTTAGCCACACAATGTGCCACAAATATGTACAAACAGTAATATTTCACAATACTGATCCCACAGTGGAAAAGAGCAGAAGATAGGTATTGCAGAATTTACCCTTGCAAATTATCCCCTGCACAGAAAGAGCTTTTTGTACTTTACTGAAAAGAATCAATTTCATAAATTAAAAAGCTTAATATGAAGACAATTACATCTCATACACACCAGAAATTTTATGTAGAAGTTCCTTCCATCACAAAGTAGGCATTTGAAGAAATACCACAAAGGGGGATATAAATATCATTCTTTACAGTACCAAAGCATAATAATATCTGAGGCCAAACCAACTTTCCAGTCAGGTTAATTCCCCAGCAAGTACACCACACTAAGTCATCACAATGAAACTGATAGACAAACAGATTTGCCAACGTCTCATCAGCACAAACCAGGAAACACACTCTAAAATTTTGAGGGAAAAGTCTTTACTTTTCACAAAAAGAAAAAAAAAAAGAAAGACTCAAATAGACCAGCACATTAAAATTCAATAATCAAGATGTTCCTTTTATGGGAAGAAACAATATCCTGCAAATTTAAGGTGTGCTTTTTCAATAGGGTGCTGAAAAGAGTATCTAATAATCACAAATGAAGTTACTTCCAAATTTCAGGGGGGTTTGTTCTTGTTTTTTAAAGAGAGAACAAGAGAACTGTTGTTAGCTAATGCTATCTGCCCAGTTTACACATTGCATGCCATCCATTCTCAGGTTCCAGTCTTGGTGATTCCAACCCATTAGAGTTATGCAGTATTTTTGGAAAGCCTTAGAATTTGATATGGCTTAAAAAACTTACACTATGAAGCCCTGGTCAGGCAACAATAGTGTTCTAACATTTATACAATAAAAAATAATTGAAAACTTCCCACTTCACTTCTTGACGATGTTAAAAAAAACCAAAAGCCAAAAAAACCAAATGTTTTTTCCAATGCACTCCACACACATTAATAGCCACACGGACAACACTTTTCATTTTTATATCATCCTTTTAACCCTTCAAAAGTGACAAAAAGTTGTGAATTGCCCTGTGAAATGGGACAATAGGCATTTCAAATTGTAAAAAAGAATGCAAAAACATTAGTAAATATGCCCAAGTTTGCGCCTACAAAGTCGACAAACACACACATACTTCTCGCCTTTGCAACACTCGTATAAAAAGTGTTTCCTTCTACCTCATAGAGGAAATAAAACCAAATACCCTCCGTTTTGACTTCTCACAAGTAGTGTTCTGGTGTCTGCAAAATCTGCAAACACCTAGGTTCCCACATTTATTATACATATATTGGATTAAATATAAAGCAGAGTCTTCACCTCCCTTTCAAACACCTGTCAGGTAACCCAGTTAACTGAAATCCAAAGCAAGGACTGTACCAAGGAAGATTTCTCAAAGTCTTACAGGGAAAAGGCTTCCTCCATACTGGGGGGAAAAAAAAAATTCCATCCAGATAAATCAAATATACCAAGAGCAAGTACTGTTGTTCTGACAACTAACCTGTTTTAGAGAGCTATTTCCATTCCAGAAACAAGGGCCATGTATCTGTACTTCATTATTTAACTTAAGAGTTTAGATTGAGCAAATTAATAAAGACTGTGGTCTCAGAAAAACAACAGGGTTTTTTTCAAATCAGTATCTGTGGCTTACAGAACAACCAGTAGAGAGCTAGAGCCAAAAAACCCACAGGAAAGCATTAAAAAACAAAGAGATGCATCTTTAAATACATGAGCTTTGCAAGGACAGGGTCCTACTTGTGGGAGCTGACAGCTTAAGAAATGTCTTACACCCAGACATGCATTTGCAGGTATGTGCAGCTTTACTGCTTTTTCATTTGCTGCGTCAGTAAGAGGCAGAAGGGGTTGTATGCACATGTATCAGTTTTTGTATGAGATCACAGGGGAATTCAAACTGAAAGCAACCTCAGAAAGCCTCTAGTCCAACCTCCACTCAAAGCAGGGTCAGCCATGGCAACAGGCCAGGTTTTCCAGTGTTTCATCCATCCCAGTCTTGAAAACCTCCCATGCTGAAGACTCCATAAACTCTTCAGCCAACCTGATCCACTGCTTGACTGTCCCATGATGAAGAAGATTCTCCTCAAACATAGTCTGAATCTCTCATTTCAGTTTGTGCCTGCTGTCCTTGTCCTCTAACTACCTGTAGGGTTTGGCTAAGTCTTGTTGACGACAGCCCTGTAGGAATTGGAAGGCTGAGAGTGGGATTTCTGAAGCCTTCTCCAAGCTAAACAAGTCATTTCCTCACTCTCTCTTCGTAGGTCATACACTCCAGCCCTCGATCATCTCATATACTTAATAATTTTCTGTTTTATAATTTTCAATCCCATCTCATTTATTATCCACTAACAGATGATCATATCAGTTTTGATTAGAGCTGCAGTTCATAGTTTGCTTTAGTGAATTTAAACAGAACAAGTGGTACAAATTCTTTATGCAAGATGATCCCCTGCAACAGTGTAACTGTTGGACTTGATAAAGCAGCAATTGCAGCTACCCCAACAATAAAGCAAAAATAAACACACTCATTGACAGCCTGTCCTTGCTGACCAGTTTGACCAGGCTTTCTTCCACTCTGTCATGGTACATGACAAATTATACCAGTGATCCAAACACTGTCTGCAAAAACTTCATTTAAAACTACAGGGCTTTTAAGCAATAGTCAAGGTACACCAATGACATCTCAAAAGTGTACAGAACACGAAACACCAGATGCCATGAGTTGAATTTCAGCAACTAATATACAGTTGAAAATTTAAGACCTGCAGAAGTACCTCAGAAAACAAAAACATACTTTACTGTATTTTTTCTTACATCCCCCAGAAGTCTTTCTTGATTAACATTTTAACTAGTCATGATCATTACATGACAGCAAGCTTTCAGAAAAACGGAGAAAAAAAAAAATCAAAACCCTTTCAAAGGCTATTTGTCAGCAAGTGTTCTCAATTTGTCACTTGCAGAAAGATTGAGCTAAGCAATACCAACGCTCTTCAAGTTGGCTTTTGTTAAAAAATAATAAAGAGATTTCATGTAAGTTCAGCAAGTTTATTTTCTTTGAAGTATGTATTTCTGCATGCAAATGAGGGGAATGCATACAGATTATATATAGAAAGAATTTAAAAAACATCCACCACCCCCTTATGCAACAGAAAGCCAACTAAAAAAAATCCCATAGACTATCATTGCAACCCTTGACACCCTAATAGTAGCACAACAGTAGACTTTCTGTCACAAGCTATTTGGTTTTGTATTATTAGTTCATTTTGTATTACTAGTTCATTTGAAATAGAGTCCTGTTTTCATCGTTGCTGCAACTGCTAAATTTTCATATTAACTTTCTTCTGTATATGGAACCACAAAAGTTTAGATGTATTTAAACTTGACCTGGGTATACCTGGTGGTATAGATGATGAATCAGTCCCTGGAAAGTTCAGGATAAATTCCATTCTTCCTGAAAAAACCCAGCAACTCAGCTGCAAAGCTTGTGACACGGCTCATGCCTAACAACCCAAACCTAGAGAAGAACTCCATCGCCAACATGCAACCATTCCCTGTGAAAAGGCTGGGCAGGCCCGACACAAACTATACACTGGATATTCAGTGGCATTTTTTGATACAATTCAGATGAAGCTATTTTTACATATTAATTCTTGTTACCTGATTACTTCAGCCAACTATCTCTAGTCACAGTAGATGCTACAAAAAGTTTTATTGCACTATTTCGACGTTTTCCTTATCCTGCCATTCAGGTACAGAATCAGTATGCTGAAAACCCACTCTACAGCAACAGGTAAGAACAAGAATGGTTCTGCAAACCAAGTCCTTTAGAGTATATTAATTAAAACAAACACTTTTCCTATAATTAAAATCAAATCTCTACAAACAAAAAGTTTGACCCAACTTTTTATACAGAGCATGTAACTACTGGAGCAGACATATCAATATGTCAATAATACACAGACTTCTCTCTCACATCACTTGGAGTTAACAGGATCAGATATATACAGGAACACGCTGAGCTCTCCAGGAATGCAATAGAAAAGCAGGTACACATTTCTACATTTCTGAGCCCTTATAAATCAGAGAGCAGCTATGAAAAAACTTCTGAGTAGAAGTATCAACTACTTCTGTCACCCACTTTTAACAAAACTAGGGATTTTTCAAACAAACTAGCATGGCCAGGACATACAATCAAATTAGCCCACTCGCTTTAATAAAATTCTTACTAACAATTTATTTCAGAACAGCTCCTTTCACAATACACAGGCTGGGCAGCATGGTCCTTGTGCCCACAATTTCCATTCTATAGTCTCTGAACTCACAATACGCCTCGGTGGTTGCAAAGTCACGATTTTAAGCACTTCATTCCTCCAGCTGTTTGATACAAACACAACTGTACCTGCCCATCCCATGAACTCCAATTTAGGATGTGGGGTTTTTTTTAGAATCAGTTTTGTGAACCTGTCAAGTGTGACAAGTGAATACAAAACAACTCCCCTTGCATGCCTTCAAATGAAAACAAAAGGAGCCTTTGATCATGAAGTTTGCACATTGACACACCAATCACCTCGGCCATGACACTGAATTCCACACTACTCCAGAAAGGCTCTTTGCTTATTACAGCTGCACAACCCACTAAGAGCAAATAAACAAAAACTCACAGAAAAGTTTAGCTTGATTTCTGAAGAGAGAATATTTTCGTAAAAGCTGACAGTTTTAACAGACTTAGCTGGAAATTTATAAAGTTCACATGTGGAAATACTCAATTAATAGGCGCACTGATTTTTATAGTAAGTTATCAAAGCACACAAATTACACAAAATAATTATGCTCTTAGCACATACTACACAATGTCTTCCGTACCATTTTTGTAAATAGTCCAGTGCCTCCAAACGAGCACCAATCTCAAATGTGATTCCAGGACGATTTGGAGGCTTTTTACTCATCTTGATATTGTCTTTTTCACCACCTTCGAAGGAAGGAAAAAAGTTGCATTAAAACACATTACGTTGTTCAAAATGTGTAATTGAAAGCAAATATATTCCAGAGAGTGAAAAGACGCAAAATTTTGATCCTGACTTTGTATTAACTGCTTAGTTTACAGAAATACAGTCAAGGCCCAAAAAAGGCACCAAAAACCACTCATACGTACTTTTATTCAGATTTCTTTCCCTTCGAAAAAAATATGTTATCAACCTTAAGTCAAAAAATAGAAGAAAAAAATCTGTAGTGCTCATCTCTGAAACTGTACTAAACTGTAATTCCTTGGCATCCTTTTAGAGCAAAACTTTAATTTACCTATAGTCAACATGTGTGCTCTGTTTGGGTGCGGAAAAGGCAAACCAAGAAAAACTTACCTTACCAAGAACAGATAAACATGGCCTAAAGGACAAGTAAAATGAAATTAGCACAAACAAAAATTAAAAAAAAAAAAAAAAAAACAACTTGAGTCTTTCTATGCACTCTGGAGTCCCACTCATAGCACTAAGTTTCAGTCACAACTGGCTTCTAATTCTATTTTGTAGCTCAGCCACTACCAAANCAATATTTACTGTGCTTTAATATTTTTTTTGAGCCCAGCCCACCCAAAAAAAAAAAAAAAAAAAAAAAAAAAAAAATCACTTTTCTGTGCAACTACTGTCGCTATCACCGTGACTTTCTGCGGTGCTCCCTGTACCACTCCAAGCCCACTTGCCGAGCAGGAGTGCCATGATGCGGGGTCGGAGCCTCCCTGCTCCGCACCGCCGGGGAGCGACACCCGGCCCCCCGTTCTGCAGCGGGGCTCCCCCGGAAACGCGGAGACACAAAGGGTCCAGCCCAGCCGGGCTCGGAGCGGGAGGGCCGCGGCCCGGCGGGGGCTCAGCGCTTGGCACAGCCGGGGGAGGCCCCGCCGGACCCCCGACCGCGGGCGGGGCCCGGCGCAGGCAGAG
>VZRV01008974.1:0-18546 GCA_013398115.1 Falcunculus frontatus | reverse complement strand
ATTTCCAGAGTCGTAGAAATCGTTTTTGGAGACCTGTAAGGTCCACAGACTGCAGCCACCTGCTCATTTATACCTGGGAATGAGCAAATGCTGCACTGGAGTTATGGTCACTGATGCTTTCCCCGTTCAGAGGTCACTCTCAGGGTCAGAGAGTGACAGGATCTAGGAAGCAGCTCAGGAAGGTACTCCACAAAAGTAACATGTCCATCCTACTAACTGACATGCCAAATTGCTGCTGGTTTACAAGCTTTTGGGAAGTGACTCTTGCCTGTCACTTTTTCTGGAATGCTTGTATAACGAATAAAAGTCCCTTGATGGTAGTTTTGCTTTACTGAACAACTCTATGTATCTCCTCAGAAATAACCTTGACTTTAGGGCTGAGGTCTTGGACCTGAGTGCTAACTCACGATTATCCCTTCTGTGAAATTAATAGTGCTCCCCTTGGCACATTTGATGTGTGATGATAGGCAGGCTCAAATTCTAGGGCCAGATCTGTTCAATGTATTTATCAATTATCTCAGTGCCAGAGTTGAATTCACCATTAGGAGGTTTGCTGTTGATACCAACCCGGGAGGTGCTCTTGAGTCTCCTTGGAGACCAGAGGCCTTGCAGAGGGGTCTAGATAGATTTGAGCATTGAGCAAACATTATTGGGATGAAGTTTAACAAGACAAAATGCCAAATTCTTCATCTGGGAAGTAGATGCAGATCATAATAGAATACATCATAAGAGTACTGCCAGGTGCAATTACAAACTATGGGACGAGTGGCTGGAGGGCAGCCCTGCAGAAAGGGATCTGGGAGTGCTGGTTGGCAGCAGGCTCAGTCTGAGCCAGCCGTGTGTGCCTAGGCAGCCCAGAGGGCAAACTCAATCCTGGGAGCATCAAACATGGCATCACCAGCTGTCAAGGGAGGTGATTATCCTGCTGTGTTCACCCTTGGTGTGGCTTTACCTTGAGTACCTGTGCAGTTCTGGGCCCTGCAATTTAAGAGGGATGTGAAATTCCTTAAATGCATCCAGAGGAGGGCAACAAAGCTGATGAAAGAGCTGGAAGGAATTGCATCCCATGAGGAACATCTGAGGACTCTGGGCATGCCTAGTTTGGAGAGAAAGAGGCTGAGGGGTGACCTCATTGGTCTCTACAGCTTCCTGAGGAGGGAAGTAAAGACCGAAAGTGCTGAGCTCTTTGCCCTGACACCCAGTGATGGCACATGAAAATGGTTCAGAGATGCTCCAGGGAAGGTTCAGACTGGACATCAGGAAGCATTTCTTTACTGAGAGGGTGGTCAAATACTGAAGCAGGTTTCCTGGAGAGGTGGTCAATGCCCCAAGCCTCTCAGTGTTTAAAAGAGGCACATATACAATGCCTTTAATAACATGTTTTAACTTTTGGTCAGCCCTGAGGTGGTCAGGCAGTTGGGCTGGGTGACTGCTGTAGGTTTCTTGCAAGTGAAATTATTCTATTCTATTCTATTCTATTCTATTCTATTCTATTCTATTCTATTCTATTCTATTCTATTCTATTCTATTCTATTCTATTCTATTCTATTCTATTCTATTCTATTCTATTCTATTCTATTCTATTCTATTCTATTCTATTCTATTCTATTCTATTCTATTCTATTCTATTCTATTCTATTNTTCTATTCTATTCCTTCTGGTCATAGAATGCATAGGTTAATGACCATCCCAAAAGCTGGTTCTGACAGTCTGCCTTTGACAGGAAAAAAAGGGACTTCAATTATATGGATGTGTGCTGTGCTATGCCTTATGGAGCCTTATGGCTCCAGATGGAGAGAAATGTCCCTCAGCCATTCTAACAAGGACTATAGATACAGCCTTGAGGTTGAAATAAAAGAAAGAAAATAAAAGAAAAATAATGGCTCTGCATGTCATCCAGGTTAGAAGTTAATAAATTGAAAGCAAGGCAAAATTAAATTATAAGGATCCAGAGAGAAAATAATAGATATGAAGAGCACATAAAGATCTCCAACTAGAAAGAATAGTAAACATGAAGTATAGATTGAAAGAATATTAAATTGACCTGCCATGTAAAAAGTGTAAAAATTAATTGCAGCAGTTGTTGGTCCCATGTGTTCGGTACACAAACAAACTTCAAATGAGTATTGGTTTACTGTCTAAGTATTAATCAATTAACTAGGGATAGTGAATAAGATTCAGTAATACGCAAGGTAGGAGAACAAAGTTTTATCTCCTGAACATTTAGTAAAGGGTACATTATATGCCCTCATAAAAACTGGGTGAAAAGTAAAAAATGGTAAAAAATCATAGAGACAGAATTTTTGGTGGGGAACAGATAAAATTATTTTACTTAGATAATCACAAACCTACGTTTTTTTATGTCAACATTGTCTTTCTTTAATAATTTTTATTAAGCATAGCTTCAAAATGAAAAGTGGTTGTCCACAGGAATTCAATTTACATCTTGAGTTTCAGCTGAAACTTTTCTTCCAATAAATTTGCACTCAATAAAACAAAACATCTCTCATAATTTTCTATAATAATGTGCATTTTAATAATATCATTTTTAAAAGAGAAATTGTTTGGCCTAAAACTTCCTGGCCAACTCAGATAAATCTCCTTGATTCAGTGGTACTGAACACTCAGTTTTAGCCAGAGTCAAGACCAAATTAAGTCTCTTAATAAGAGGCTTGATCAGAACACCACAGCTTTTTAGCGTTGGCTAGACTTACACTTTCTAAAAGGTCACGCTTTTCCCATGATATCTAAATTATATCTGCTTTAAATCTTGGTCAGTCTCAGCGGTAACCTATTGCAATCTTGCAGACATTTTGAAATTTATAAGGATTCATTCCTGTTTTTTCTTTTTTGTTAGTCAAAACTGTAGTAGAGCCTAATCATATTTAGGAAGAGCTGAGATTTTAGGTCATTGAAATGAAACAGACTTAGCCAGGTTTTCTTTGCATTGAGCTCTTGACAGAAACAAACTGACTTTGAACGTAAGTATATCTTTTCCACTCTATTATTAATATACGTAAGTATATTTTTTTCCACTCTCTAATCCAACCCTGTGGACCTTAAGTGAGAATCTTGTCTTTATTCTCTCTTGTTTTGCAAACAGAAAACATATAAGCAAAAGGAGTAAGCCCAGCTGAAACTGTTTGCTAGGGCACCTATGGCCAGATGGCTCATCACAAGACCTTTAAAATTCAAGTAGTCATATTTATGTGTACTTAATATTTATACAAGTAATCCTATATTGCATAACAGAGAAAATGATCGAAAAACTTTTGCATGGTACATATTTGAAATTTACTGTAGCTTGAACCCAGCACTCTGCTTCTAGATTTGTTAGTAAATTGGATGAAGAATTGTGTATATAACTGTCTAGAGCTATTTTAGAATTTGATATTTGAGATGGATTTCAGATTTACATATAAAATACCCCACAGAAATTGGAATGAAACTCTGCACATTTATGCATATCTATTTACTTGGAGTAAACAGCACATTCTTCTGTCTCAAAACCCCTCGATAACCTTGTTTATTGCTCTGCTAGGTCATTTGATGAAAATAAACACTCCTGCAATTGCTCCTTGCTGAGATAGCTAGTAGCTGTTATAATTGAAGCTGTGGGCAGGAAGAATGGATGAAGCATTTGGTCCCTTATCTCTCATAAGAGTCTGCAAATCAAAGATTCTTACTATATTTAAAGGGCCTCATGGATTGCCCCTGGGCATTTGAATCAAAATAAATACATGCATTCAAGGAGAATTTTTTGTGTTAAAAGTTAGATCTCCATGTTAGAAAACTTGTAACTGGGGTAGGTTGATAGAACCTCAAGTTTCCACATTTTTCTCTACTCTCAGTCTTTCTGTGAAGAATTTGCATTGCAGATGTGCATCTTCTGGATATAGTGTGTTATATGTACACTGCTTCTTCATTGAGGACTTTCAAAAGTGTCTGTGTGCAATTTTGGAACTTACTAACAGCAAGCAATGATGGAGAGTAAAGCAACATCTACACTTATAACCTGTTCTCTATATTTCCTACATGGTGATCTTGGGGAAATATAATAATTAAGGTCTGCTTATAGTCTAGAAAAAGGAGGGAACTTTTCTGGCTCTTCTGGAAAGACTCTGAAGGGTATTGCCAGCAGGTCAAGGGAGATGAACCTGCTCCTCTGCTCAGCCCTGGTGAGCACATCTGGAGTGCTGTGTCCAGTTTTGGGCTCCTCAGGACAAGAGAGACATGGAGCTCCTGGAGTGGCTCCAGTGGAGTTACAGAGATGATGAAGGGTCTGGAGCATCTCTCTTATAAGGAAAGGCTGAGAGAGCTGGGATTGTTCAGGCTTGAGAAGAGAACACTGAGAGGGGACCTCATCAAGAAGAAGGAAACCACCAGCCAACCAAATAAATATCAGTAAGTAATATGCTAAAACATAGGTGTACTTTCCCACTAAATTTGGCTGGAAAAAGTGATGTGCTTCCAAAAATGGAAAAGATTTAAAGTCCCTTTCTTTTGTAGCTTTCTCTTGTTTTGCTTTGCTTCCTGACTAGAATCTACTTGGACTTCCTCAAAGCATACTCAAAGAGTGAAGTTTATTTCAAATGTGTTTTCATAAGCTATGAAATAGTGTATCTACAATAATTATTTTGTATTACAGTGAGAGGAAGGTAATTTCTGGAAACAGCTCTTGTTCAATATTTAAACTACTGCGACTGTTAAACTACTCAGTCTGTTGAATCTGTGGTATTTGAAATAGGAACTCAGAGCAGTGTTAACATACCTACCGCCAAGAATTCCCTGTTCACTCCTAAGAAATTCAGTACAAGGTTTGAAATTAAGTTTTATTTGAGATGTTCTTTATGCCTTTTTACCTCAGTAAAGGACATATTGGTTCACAGACTATTTCTCTGTAAAATGTTGTTAGGTATCTGTAGTGAATTTAGCAATACCTATTATCCTCACTCAAGCAAAAAACCTGAAAATGTTCTAAAATGTAAGAGTCTTGGGGTTTAGGATTTTTCCTTTTGTTTCTTTCTCTTAGGGAATTTTCTCCCATTTGTTGCTAAGAAACAATAACGACTGGTACTTGAGAGAGACAAAAGAAGTAACCACAGAGAAGGGGGAGGAGTGCAGCTGGCTTTACCATGGTAGCTGAGGGACATTCTCCTGGGAAGGGCAGAGATATTGTGAGATTTGGGCTGGAGGAAGGGGGGAGAATGATGCCTTTAGGTTTAGCTTTTATATTCTGTATTGCCTACTGTAAAACTCTGAAGTGTCTTACAGCCTGCTGCTGCTGCTCTCTCATGTTAAGACAGACATAACAAAGTCTCTAGTTTTGCTGTCCAAGGACACCTAGGCCATGCTGGGCCCAGGAATGTGTAAACCAATATCTTGGAGAGGGGGGGCTGAGCTTAGACAACTTACATCAGTAGCTAAAGTTTTAATTGGCGAATTTACGCTGATATGCAAATGGACCAAACCTATAAAAGTGTGAAGAACTTGTNGCGGCCATTGCGCGGGGACCTTATTAACCCCCTACCTCACCAAACAAAGGACTCTTCCCCATCTGCTCGGGTGCCTCAGGGGAAACCCTGGGATCCCCGAGCCCCTTGCACCTCCAAGGAAGCCTCTCTCTGCTGTGTTCAGGATCCGGGCTGCCACTGCCCAGTCCCTGCCGTTTCTTTGCCGGGTTTTTTTGCTACACCATAGCCCTGCACTCCCTGCTTGCCAGAACACCCCGCCGTTCCAGCTACCGCTGCTGAGTTTCTGATACATCTCCTCTACCACTCTGGGATTTTTTCTTGTCCCTGCTGTTTCAGCTTGCTACTCCAAGGTGCCAGCTACAGCTCCTTTTGCTGTCCAGAGGGGGCACCAGGATCAGCTGCCCCGGGGGTTTGCAAAGGAAGCCCCTTTTCCATCCTGTCCCAGCTGCACCCGTGATTACCCACATGCAGAGAAACGGCTGCGCTCATGCCACAGCACCCCCTGCAGCCCGGGGGAATCATTGCACCTGCCCTGCCCGGCCGGGAGCCAACAGCGCCCCTGCCGGCTGTGAGTGTAACTGCACCAAAGGGAAAGTGCCTGACAGCCAAGAGAAGACTGTCACTGTGTTTCTGCTTTTTGTTTGTTGTTTCTGCTGTTGTTGATGTTTGTTTGCCTTGTTATACATACACATACTAGTAAAGAACTGTTATTCCTTTTCCCATATCTTTGCCTGAAAGCTCCTTAATATCAAAGATATAATAATTCGGAGGAAAGGGGGTCATATTCTCCATCTCCAAGGGATGTTCCCACCTTCCTTGGCAGACATCTGTCTTTCAAACCAGCACAGATTTAAGAGTGGTACTTTTAGCAGGGTATTTAAAATTCATCTAGCTATTATTGTCTGCTGTTACAAAGGGTTAAAACGTCTGCAAAGAGTTGCAATATACACATTTTTGTTTTTCAATAATGTGCATTGAGTAGGTGTTGAAAATTTCATGTGTAAAGGTTTTCAAAGTGTTTAATTTGAGAAAAAATTCTTTTTCGATCCTACTAGGAAATTTTCCCTACAGTGTAAGGGAGGTAAAAAAATCTACCAAAAAAGTACAACTGAGGATATTTTGGACAATCACAAATAACCTTCAGAAGTGCTTAGAACACTTTAGAATGAGCCAAAGCTTCACAAGGTAAAGATGAGAGCTAGAAAGTTTGAAATGAGACTTCAGTTTGTTCTCTAAGTGGCTGCACCCTAAATTCCTGATAAAACTGTTAGTTATGTTTGCTGAGTTTTTCTTCTCCAGTCTCTTCTTGCTGTTCAGCGAGGTAAATGTTCCCTAAATATTTTATAAAAATAGCTCAAAACTTCCTCTACCCATTTAAATGTTGAAATTACAGCTAACTACATCTAGATTAAAATATAAAAGACAATGATCCATCCAAAATGGTCACATTTTGCTTTTATTTTGATCCAACTACGTTTTGGGTTCCTGCTTGTACTGCATCCCAAGGGTGTCATTCTCCATCTTCATTTCTGCCTTTTTTTCATGCTCTAATTTTCAATACTAGAATATAGAAAAATGTAAACATGGTATTTAGTTTTTGGAAACAGAACATAATTATTGGATGTGTCATTAGTCATGTGTAGAAAAGTAGTAGAAAATGATAGATGATGGTGCCAGTAAATAAGGCTGTTGGTTTGCTGTTTTTGTGGTCTGGGGTTGGCTTTGTTGAGTTGATGTTATTGTTGTGTTTGTTTGGTTGTGATTTGTGTTAGATAGTTAGTTAATTTGTTTCCCCACAGGAATGACTGAAATATGGGATTGAGATAGTTAAGAAAATTTTCAACTGGCTGGTTTGTCTTCTGGTTACAGTCTAACTATGGCTATGAAATATAGTTAGAAAAGACTGATTCATGAATCAGATGAGAGCATTTGTGCCACTCCCAGTCTCCTATAGATAGACAAACAAGCTAAAAATAAGCTAAAATAAGCTATTCTGTACCTTTTCTGCAATGAGGAAGGCTTTGACTATGTGATCTGCTTCATCCCACAAGAAATGCACCACTCTCTTGGGAGATGTCATGTTTTGCTCAGGTTCAACACAATTATTTCCATGGTCCTTCTGCAGCTGTTAAGATTTGACCTTCAATCATCCAACATGTGTCAGGAGTCAAATCTGATATCTTGGAAGTGACTTAAAAGGCAAACTTACAGATAGTGAAAATATCTAGGGCTAGTCACCAACAGTACAATTTAAAAGTCCTGAGAGAATAGATGTCTCATTTATGGATTTTGCTTTGTGAGAAGAAAATCCTTATGAACAGTATGCCTATATATTATAAAAAGATATATTTAAGTGAGCTGAAAGACCATTTAATATCTCTAGTGCACAAAGGAAAAGTCTGGCATGGAAATAGCAGTCTGCATTCTTTATCCAGAGAAATAAAAAATATGGGAGGAAGGCAACAATCTTAGTGAAAAGAAACATTCAGAAAATATATTCAGCAGTGTTTGGCTCCTGTTTGGTATGACATTGAAATGTGCTTGTCTGAAGTGCTGTGGTGCCTCACAGACATTGCAAAACACTTGCCACGGGGCTGTGCTCTCCTTTTGAAGCTGAATTTCTCTGTCATGAAGTAGGGACAATGCACCCACAACACACAGGTGGTTATAGATGGAATGGGTTTTGTTATACAGTCATGGAAAGGAGCTTAAATATCATCCAGTTCCAAATCCCCTGCCATGGGCAGGGACACCTTCCACTAGATCAGGTTGCTTAATGCCCCATTAAGTTCAGTGTCTCCCCACCCTCAGAGTAAAGAATTTCTTCTTGATACCCAGTCTTAACCCATTATCTTTCAGTTTAATGTTATTACCCCCTGTCCTATCACTATATGCTGTTGGAAAAAGTTCCTCTCCAGCTCTCGTAGCCCCTTCAGGTACTGTAAGGCTTCTAGAAGGTCTCTCCAGAGCCTTCTCTTCTCCAGGCTGAACAGCCTCAGTTCTCAGGCTGTCTTCCTCAGAGAGGTGCTCCAGCCTTCTGGTTGTCTTTCTGGCCCCCCTCTGGTCTTGCTCCAGCAGATCCATGTCCTTATGTTGGGTTCCTCAGACCTGGACTCAGTAGTCTAGATGGGTATCATGACAGCAGACCAGAGGGGCAGAATCACCTTCCGCAGCCTGCTGGTCACACTGCTTTTGATGCAGCCCAGGATTATGGTTGACTTTCAGGGCTGTAAGCATACATTGCTGGGTCATATTGAGTTTTTCTTTCACCAACACACCTAAGTTCTTTCCATCAGCGCTGCTCAGGTAGAAGAAAAAATCCAAGGCATCATGTGAGAGATAGACAATTAAAGAAGTCTATTCTAAAACCAGTAATTCCTAAATAATAACATGATATATTATCATGTCATACAATACATAGCATATTACAATAAATAGTGAACAATATAATAAGATTCCTAAATGACATTTTATTTAATTTATCATAATGTGATCTATCTGTAACTTTGCAGCCAGATCTCAACTATTCCCAAACAGAGCTCAAACTCTTCCCAAGGTCCATGCAGGTATTGTATGACTAATGTTTAACTTCACTGCAGGAAAGCCAAGATCAGCTATTTGAAAGAACAGAACCTATAAAATCAACTATGGGAGTGTAGCTGAATATTTGCTAGGCGTTCATGTCTGACTTGGGCATTTTTGGGTCCAGATCTGGATAGGAGCACAGCCTGGGCCGTTAGCTGCAGACTGCAACCAGCAGAAAGCAGGAAAAGCACCCAAGATGTGACTCCAGCCCCAGAGGAAAGAGGGTTGATGCTCCTCTGTTTGTGTCTTACAAGTACAGATCAGCTTTGTCACAGTGAGAGATCCTCTAAGGAGCACCAGTGTTGAGCTAAGACATGCAGCAACACCTGCAGTTTTCACAAGTGTTCCAGTCAGGGGCCTGGCATGGGCAGGTTTGTCTCAAACTGTGTAAAACAAAGCAAGATTATTTAGAATTACTTGCAATTATTAGAACATATAATTTAATTTTCTACAATGTAAAACACAGGTTGTTTACATTTCATTTAAACATGATTTCAAAAGCAATCTGGGGTAATATTTCTTGCCTCTTCTCTAGTCTCAGGCACACATCAGCATTTTAGTAAAAAAGTCCGAGGGCCAGGTGCATTGCTTTGCCATAGAGTGTGGGTTTTCTTGCATCTCCAATAAAATTTCTGTATTTTTGTGGGTCATAGTGCAACAAAATAATGCTAGTAAAACAGAGAGCTCCCCCTCCTTTTTTTTTTTAAATTGTCTTGGCATGGATGCTGCACAGCAGCTCAGGCAAAACTCTTTAGGAGGAGAAGGAGACTACCTGAGCCCTGGGAAGAGATGTGTCTCATCAATAACAAAATTATGCTAAAATTTGAATGCTCCTTTTTTTTAAGCTCTATTTTGCCCTTGATATTCTAATATGGAATGCATAAGCAATCACACATGTACTATTTTTAGCTTGATTCTGTGGATTTCCTGCCAATGTCTTAGGTTAAGAGCGGTTCACAAAGCAGCGAATGAAAAATACAGGTCTAGTAGCAAACAGAATGCAAATAAGATTGATTTATGGCCTTTTCAATGCTTCTTATATGTGGCCATGGTCCAGTCTCTCCACCTCCCTGTACATCTATTTCCTAATAGAGGAAATAGACCCTAATTTTGTCCTCTTTCCTTCTTGTTTATACAGTTAGTAAGCTGCTTATGGCTCACACTATGATTCTCTGATGCTGAACAGAATTCGCCTCTGATCCCATTAGGACACCTGGGCACCACTCTAACACACACAGTAGTGTGTGTCACTTGCAAGATGAAGTGTGTTGTTTCCCAGTCTAGCCTGGTAGTAGCTGGCATAACAAAGAAAAATGGCCATACTCGCTCCAGGAAATGGTTTCTAGCACTAGCATAGAAGATGACAAGTAATCCAGACAAGCATTAGTATGGGCAGTCTGTAAGTGATGGGCAGGAGTGAAGTTTCAGTAGTGCCATAACAATTTTATGAAAGCCATTATGATGCATTATGGTGTTGATCTGCATTGAAAAACTCAGCAAGATTCTTTAAAAGAATGGCATTGCTATGTTTTTATTCACTCTGCTAACAAATAGTTCTACCATACTTCCTGAATTTTCCTTTGTCTTTTTACTAGTGATTATGGATAGAGAATGATGATTTTTGTGCATCTTCAACAATGATTTTGCTGGGGTTTAGTGCCAATAGACTGTGAAATCACAGTCCTTTGAAACTGTCCCTGTTCCCTTCAATGTGATAAGGATTTTGTCCTGTGCTAAGAACGCAAGTGGGAAGTCTCTTGGTAATTCAGACTGGTTAATCATTCAGGGGTCCACATAAAACATAAAGTAGAATGAATTGGATTTGATTACATCTAGTAGGCAGAAACTCAAAGCCTCTCTTTTGCTATTGACTCCCATTCCAGCATTTTGAAAAATTACAGTTCACTTCATGTCCAGTATATTTTTTGGTCATTATATTTCTTGAGGGAGGACAGGGAGGAAATTAATGGCTTCAGACCAAATCCATGCAGCTGAAAGCCGTACTCACACAGGTATTCACACTTTGCCTAAACTGCTTAGACTGGAGCATAGTGAAGTTCAACAATGTCCAACAAAACCTCAGTGTTAAAGAAAAATAGGTGTTTCTTTGACCAATGTAACAGACCAAAGCTCAGCTATTTAGAATGATACTTCAGAGATAAATATACGTTCAGGTGGTTAAATCTGCCTTGCAAATGAACAAGTATTTAACATGAAATTCAATGTAGCATCTTGAGCCTAGCATCAGGAGAACGAAAAAATATTTCGAGATACTTAAAATTAAAATTGCATATCATAATTTTATTTCCTAATTTAAGGAAAAAAGTGAGGATTTGCTCATGCAGAGGATGAGGACCACATTTTGTAAGGCTTATATCCTCATGGTTGTGGTATTTAAGAGAGAGAAAACACAGTAACTAAATTAGGTTTTTTTTATAGGATCTGTGTTCTTCTATGGAGTTCAGATGAGTTGAGTGAAAATTCTACCTTCTAACGTTTATAACAACATTTATGTACTTGTTTGATTGTTTTCCTCCCTTCAGCTTGCTCCACCTAAACTCAGGAAATATCCTTTGGCTATCGAGACATGCACATTTAGATATAGTGAGAGAGATATTTCAGAATACCTCATTAGCCAGGGGTAGCATATTGGTGTGCTGCCTTGGAAGAAAATCAGTGAAAAACACAGCAATGTAAGTCACAGTACATTTACTTAGTGTCTATTTACTCCAGGGATAGCATTATTTCTAGTAGCGAATGATTTCTCCCTCCATGTTTATTCATTTCTGGTATCTGACACAATACAAAGAAAGTAATTTTTTGCGTATTTCTCAGTGTCATTCCTTTATTTCCCTCCAGTGCAAAGGGAAGAACAGGAGTGACTCCAAAGAGATTTCTCTACAAAACTTCTGTCCTATATTATGCCTTGCAGATAACCAAACCAGCAAGGAATTAAAAGCCTTCTATATTTCTTTACTCCCCAGTGTCCCTGGAAGACAAGAGACAATCTTGCCTTTAAAAGATAAAACTGTATACATTTTCTAAATCACCTGGAGGATTCCAAAGCAGGCACGTATTGGAGATTAATGCAGAATTAAAAGCTCTGGAATGTCTCAAGTTCTTTACATCAAGAACTCAAAGTTTAAATCAAGCCCTAAGGATCTTGTTCCTAGTCACAGCTATAGAATTTTTAAAGGAAGACTTATACTGAAAAACCAGTAGATGATTCCTTTTAGTACTTAAAGCCTGGTTTGCTGCAGTTTTAATACAGTACCTGTCATGTATTTTCATTTTACAGTACAAGAGCTGCAACATAACAGAATACCGGTAAATCCCAGGGGTTTTATGGGCATACATTACTTTTAAAATATTGTGGTTTTAATCTATGATTCTTTTATTTTTCTCTAATTCTTTTCTCACAGAGGACCATACACTGTTATTCATAATAAATAATTGTGCAGTGCTTAAAAATGGGAGAGTAGGCATTCAGCTAATTGTTATGTCTTGAATACTTTACAACTCTTTAGTTGTAAACAGTCCTGTGGAGCAAAGTTGAAAGAAGTACTTTATTGACTGATGTGCAGGTGACAGCGCTGGAGAATTATTTCTATGCATAAAGAAAATAGAAGATGATGTCTCAGTTTGAGAGTAATACATTATTCTTTTTATTGTCATAGGAAAAACAGTTCTTCCCTCCTCACCCATTGCATCAAAGTTTTTATGCATTCAAATGATATTGAAAGTCTTGAGCTAGCTTTTCTTCCTGCTGTTATACAAGTTACTGTCTCTAGCTAACTCTTTATTTCTTTATTGGTAAACCATGAAAAAGAATCATAAAATCTAACAGGAGTATGGCACCATGTGATCTCCTCACTGAGTTTAAGCACTTTGCAATGAGGCTGTGTAAAACTTTCTTTAAGTGGGAACACAGTATCTTTGTTGCACCAAATAATGATATGGGCTCAAACAGACCACAAACAGAACTGTTTCCTGCCTTTCCATAAATTTGGTGGGTTCTTTGCAGGGGATTAGCTGGAAGTAAGAAACACACTTAACATGATTTTGCAGATACAAGCACTCCAACTCCCTGACAATTACAAGTGACAAATAAAAACTATCTACCTC
The DNA here is from genome assembly GCA_013398115.1 of Falcunculus frontatus. Taxonomy (NCBI): domain Eukaryota; kingdom Metazoa; phylum Chordata; class Aves; order Passeriformes; genus Falcunculus; species Falcunculus frontatus. The sequence continues at coordinate 5,362 of VZRV01008974.1, read as the reverse complement.
AGCATATTAACCTTATTTTTTGTACATCAAATGAGAAGTGATCTATGACTCTGCATTCCTAAAGTCTGGTATCAGCAGAACTCTGTGAGGGAAACCATCACAGAAATATATCTTCCATGAGAAACATTAAACTTTTTTCTCCCCTTTAAAGCCAGACTCCTTATTTTCAAGAATGTTCCCTTGTTCTTCTAACACTCCTTCCAAAGGAGTAATCTTGGGCTAAAATCATGACTCATGTACATAAGACTCTTTCCCTAGGACAGTTGGAATAATCACATTCACAATGATCTTGATGGCATGTCTTTTCTTTTATAAAGTCATTATAATTTTATTTTAGGTTAACTTCAAATAACACAATCAAACAAAGTAAAGATTTGTTTAACTGGGACAGCAGATGCAAAGGTTGAAGTAATAACTGCGTCATCACATCAAATGTTGTGGTGATGATACCACCACATTGTATGCACTATCCACACTGACCTGTGTTAAATTTGTTTCTGTTCTGATTTAGAAGATTTGTTTCACTTTGTCTAGGATGAATTCTAATAATGTGTTTAACTCTTTAGTCTGATGCTGGCTGCAAAGTGAATAGGGAAGTAGATACATACCTCTCTGAGAAAAAAAAAGACCTATGTAGACCACTATTTCAGCATTCTGCTACAGTACAGGAGCAACAGCTCAAAGCATGTTTCTCATGCTTTATACCAGTGACTTGCAGTGTAAAGAGAAGGTACATTGTGCTTTTTCTAATGAGGAGGAGCAAGGATATTTAGAATTAGCAATGTAAGGAAAAAAAGATATCCAAGCAAAGATTTTTGGAGGATCTGCAAGTATTTCTCTCATTATGCCAACCTTGTTACTTGTCAAGGTTGCAGTAAAGCTTTTTAGTGTAGGTAGAAGATTTGTCTTTATCTGGTTTCATTTTCTGGCAATTCTATCAAGTAATATAGTAATCCCAACACTGGAGACAGGGAACTGGATCAGATGAACTATTGACGTGATCCAATAGGGCACACATACCTGTACACTTCCTATGGATTCGTGCCTTTGAATCAATAAATTTCCATCATTTTTTATGGGTCTAGATGTGCATACTTGAAGTTTATATGATATAAATTCTTTGAAAATTTTAAGTAGAGTGTCTTATGGGGACAGTATTTTGAGACATGTGAGGGCATTCTTTAAGTCCTCACAATAACAAGGTCAAATGAAAGGATTCTCTCAGGTTTTTGTCCTGTCAAAACCTTTTTTTTTGCTACATTTTATCAAGAATTTCTACCAGAATCTCTGAACCCATTTTTTTTGTTATCTGCTGAGCCTTTATTTCATGTTTGGATTGTCTTTTCTTATATGATACTACCATACCTTCTTCAGTAGATATCCAGCCTCACTGCTGTTAAGGTGATCTCGTACTCTTCTAATCATCTTGCATCCACACTGCACTTCCTTTTCAAGTTCAGGTTGCTTTGATCCTTTAACAGGGACTGGTCTTTGATACATTATGCTTGTGACTCAGAACATTGTCCAGCAAATCAGCCTGAGAAGATGGGATACCAGAATGGGCTTCAACTCCTCAGCCAGTACTTCTCTCTCTATCTGATACAAAAATAGTAGCATTTACACTGAAAGTATCTACTTGGCAAAGAAATTGTCTTTGCAGTTAAATTTGTGTTCCAAATTTTAGCAGGCCTTACAGCCATTGAAAAGCAAGTTGGCTTTTGGTTATGGGGTTTTTTTTGGTTCAATGGGTTTTTAAATTTTTTTTCCCTGATTTTTTGTTTTTGTGGGTTTTATTTTCTCTTGGGGGGGGATTGTTTGGGGGGGGGGGTTGTTTTTTTGTTTGGGGTTTTTTTCTTTCTAATTTTTTTTTTTTTTAATCACCTAACATCCTTAATATCTAAATCCTTGTATTGTATAGAACAATTTTTTGTTACCCCCTACCCTGCGGAAGAATTAATAGTCATCAAGACACTTACACAAGGGCTTTTTTCAATGACTTTGACTTCCTTCAAAACACAGATTCTTTTTAGGCTCAGTAATTCATACACTCAGTATTCAAGCTATTCTCTCATTCTTTCCCCATCCTTTTTTTCCCTTTTTTTCTCTCTTCAGTTAAACCTATGGACAGAGGTCTCACAGGTTTCTTTGTTACCTCCTGAGCCTAATTAGGGGAATGAATGTATTTCTTTTCATCTGCCAGTTTCAACAGCAGCTGTTTCCAAAATTTCTTCCAGAGGCCAAATATAATCCTTTCCTTTACTGAAGTGAAAATCAAAGAATGTTGTGCAAATAAATGACCTGGTCTCTTATTATGTGAACTATCCATAATATCAATACTTATCAATATCTATTCAAAATTTTTGTATTGGACAGTGTGATTATGTGATGTTACAATGCAGAGGTTCAACTTTTTACCTAAAAAAATTTATAAAATTCTTACCCTGACGCCTTTGTGGGAAATGATAAATGTCATCAAATGAGATGACATAGAAAAAAATGCAACTGATTTTCTTTTAAAAACACATATCTCATTTCTCTTTTGTATATCTCTAACCCTCTGAAAGGTTTTAATTATGCCTGGTGATTCGGTATTCTGTAGTCCACAGATGCCGTGACCTATATTTCTATACCTACGTGGGTTGACTGAGGGCAGATGACCCATTTAAGAAACAGAAAACAAATGGGGAAAAAAATGCTTCAAGAAAATCTTTCCATTGAAACATTCTGTAGCACTTTGAGACAAATTGGAAGAAAATAGCCTCTGGTAGAAGGCAGGTTTCAGCTGCCCCTCCCCTATCAGGTTCAGGAAAAAAAATTCCTCGGAGGAAAGTGAAAAAGGAAAAAAAGTTATTTATTTAACAAATACAGTGCATGCAATCATGGGGGAAGAATAATGCTAAATAATATAACCTCTCGCTGTGGAGAGAACTTGGGTAGATTTCAGAGTTCTTTGTGGGTGTGGCTTTCTCCTCTCCGGAGCTGGAGTTCGGCTTGGGCCCCTCTGGGCCAAGGTGTAAGGTCTCCCAGTGATGTTTTGGTGTTGTTGAACAGTGCAGAAGAGAAGAAGAAAAAACCAAAGTTCCAGGAAAACTCCTTGCTTTAGCTAAGAAACAAAAAGCTAGCTAGAAAGCGGGAGAATGCCACTCTCTTCCCTGCTGCAGAGAGCAGACCTGCGGAGAGGAGAGCGAGTTATCTCTGTGTTTTTGAACACAGCGCCGAAGGAATTCCACTGGCTTCCTCCCCCCCGCTTCACCCCCACTTAAAGACACAGGAAGGCACAGGATTCATGTCTGGGCATAGAGCAGGCGATAGGGGATACACATCATAAAGTCACCCCAAGACACGCTTTTACTTCATGGTTAATGTCAAGTTCAGAAGTGATTACATTAGCATACCCTAAAAGAAACTCATAAAATATCTCTATATTATATGCATAAATGTCTTCTAGCACAGCTCTTCAGGTAAAGCAATTTAGATATCATCTAATTCCCTTATTCAAACTCAAGGGAGAATTTGAAAGTATCTTCCTGAAGCTTCTCCTGTTTCCACACCGGTTTCTAGATTTCTCTCTACCGTTGGTGGCCTGCCCATTGTAGGTTAATTAATTTTGTGTGAAAAAGATGAGAAAAAAGGTTTTTACTTTACATTTGTCCAGTAGCTTGGACTTAAAGTATCAGAGAAAGACATTTCTGCTGCTGTGTGACCCCATGAAGGCAAAACCTCTCACAGAAGCTCTGATGTCAGCTTTAGAAACAAACCTAGCAAAGGTTTTTAGTTTAAGTATTGTAACCTATTCCATCATCAAATTACATTTTAATAAACAACATTTTCTTGGTTGGAATGCTTTTTCAGCTAATTATCTGAAAGGGCTTTACAATTTTAATTTGGGTCTCAGTCCTTGTGATCTCAAGAAATATTTGGTGGATGTGACAGTGTTGGGTTTATGGTTGGATGAGATGATCTTAAGGGTCTTTTCCAACCTAAATGATTATAAGATTCTAATAAATGTTTTCTCTTGTTGGAAAATGGTTTACTATATTAGCTGAAAAATAAAGATTTTCCTCCTTTTAAATTTTTTTAAATTTTTAAATTTTAAATTGAAAAATGAAAATCCCCAAACTTTTTAAAAGGTCATTATGAAACATAAAAACAATATGGAAGAAAAGTGTTGCTTTGAAGATTTGAAATACAGATAGTGCAGATTTCCCTCTTCTTCTGGAGGGATTGAGGGCAAATAACAGTCTTCCCAAGTTTAATTTTGAAAGAGATTTCACAGCACTAAAGTGCTTCTGAAAGAAATATACTATAGAGCGTGAAAATCTCACAATCAGCAGTAGCTGGGTTTCCCAAATCGACTAATTTTTTCCATGACATGATATCTCTTGCTGACCAAATACTGTAAAGTGATTAAGTGACTTATTTATACATGAAGCTGCACACCTTCTGATCAGTTAACAGAAGTTAACTTTTTCTGCTTCTGATTTTTTTATGTGATCGATTACAATAAAATGGTTTTCTGATGTATGTGAAGTCAAGTTCAATCATTGTGGTATTGCAATGTCTGTGAAAAGGTAATCTTTTCCATTGCAGACATGCACAGCAAGTTCATGCACAGATAAGTAAGAGACCATCCTTTCTACATACATGCTTGTACAAGAAAATAAATGAAAACAACATGATAGGCAGGCCTAATCACTCAAAGCAAAAATCCTCTGTACTGCGATGAGTTGGGATTTCACAAGGTACCAGTGTAAGAGAATTTCCTGTAATAATTCGGGTGCCTGGTTACCATGTTGCAGTCATATTTTCTTTCACAAAGCAAAGGAGCAACTCACTGAGAGGCTGCACAGAAACAGATGTGCTCCTAGGAGAACTTCCAAGCTTCTCTATTTCTTGCCATATACTGTTGAAATGTCTGAGTGCCACAAGGAGTGTTCTTGCAGTGTTTGATGTAGGCAGCAGCTCAAGTCCTCAAGTACTATAGCCATAGTCCTGCAAAACCTGAGTTCAGTAGCTCTGGCCTAGTTCTTCACAGTCCTCACAGCCTAGTTCTCCAGAGATGCTTGCTCTGATCCAGTTCATTTTGCATTTCCACCAAAGCTGCTGCTGATGCCTGAAGTGGCTACCTGGAAACAGAGACTATACAGGAGTAAGGGAATAAAGGTGGTATTTATTTGAAAGGCTTTCAAAGGTACACCCTGGGGAGCTTGGTGGCTACTTCCAAAATGGACCCCAAGATGGACAACAAGTCACAAGTTCTTCACACTCTTATAGGTTTGGTCCATTTGCATATCAGCATAAATTCGCCAATTATAACTTTAGCTACTGATGTAAGGTAAGTGACTTTAACCTACCGGACATC
>VZRV01008972.1:3127582-3153175 GCA_013398115.1 Falcunculus frontatus | reverse complement strand
GGGCTGGGCCACCGCAACATACCTGCTGTTCTTACCCTGGGTAAAATCCAAGCTGGCTACTCCCAGTCACTTTCTTCTTTTTCACAGGCCCAGAAATAGTTAGGAAAAGGCTTTGTGCCATGTTTCCCAGGGACTGAAGCGAAGCAGACTGGATCGTAACTCCCTGAATTGTCTTTCTTCCCTTTTTCAAAATGGCTTCAAGATTTGCCACACATCTTTTAGTAATGGTTATTATAGGCATGAATAAACAGTCAGGAGTTGCTAGTCATATAATAAGTAAGTTGGTTTAACTAGTTAATATTCCTAATTTTATTTTAGGCAAACTAGTAGAGCTGGAAATAAAAACAAGCTCTAGGTTTGTTTATTTAAAAGCTTGTCTGATTATATGAATTTACTTCTTCCTGTAAAAGTCCCTTAAAACAAGCCCCAAAATTTTAGAAACCTACAAAAAACCATTCTGTGAGTGCGACATATTACATTTCTATAAATACAATGGTGTGTTTCAATGACTAAATATGTGGAATAAAGGTATGCAACTGAGTTTAGGTGCATGTTAAAATATCTGTTCTTGTTTCACTTTTTAAAAATTTATTTCAGTTTGAAATGTTATTCCTACTAGATTTCATACATACAGAAATTTGGCATCACTCAAATGCAAACTTTGTCTCATAAATAGGATGAATAACATGAAAATACAAAGAGTTGGACTGCATTCCAAAATCAATTTAAACATTTTACATGTTTCAGTGGCAAAGTTATTCCCATTATCATCCCTGAAGCTGGGAAATATTATCCTCAGCAATATCTGCCACTAAAAGAACAACAATGACCTTTTTCTAGGAATATCAGCCAATAAAATATTCAGTGTTCTTTTTGGTATAACCACTTAGTTCTGTGAAGAAACGAAGCATACTCATTTAACAAACAGTTCTGTATATCTCAGACATTCGAGAGTAATGAATAAGTCCTATTCAAAGATAAGTATCTGAATTCTATCCACCTCAATTTCATGTGATGTAATTTCAATTTAATTGACTCAGATCCTTTGGAAATTACTCAATCCCCGATGTATACAACTTGAACTAACTCTGTGGTTCAATGTTCCTGCATCAGCCACAAGTGTCAATAGAGCTGTCAGCAAAAGCAGCTCTGCAAGATGGAGATTCCTCTGCCAGGGTCCCAGAGCCTGATCCTGATCCTGCTGATTCATCCTGCTGATTCATCCTGCCTGTCCAACCATGACTTTCTGAGAGCTGTCTCAGGGCTGGTGACTGTGCAGGTTCCTATCCTGCCAGCTAAACCCCAGCTGCTTTTTGCCTGCCTAAGCCAAGAAGCAGTTGCTTTATACTTTGAAGGTGTATGTATACTGCTTGCCCAGTTAAAGATTTCTGAAGAAGCAGACCCAGAAGAGGATCAGTAATGGTACCTGGCTGCTGCTAAGTAATCCCTGAGCATCTGTTTTTTACCATATGGATCAACTGAATTGACATTAAAAGGAGTTGCACATTCCGAAGGACAAGAAGGAAAGAAATCCAGAAATCACTATGATATCTGGTACAAAATCAAATTAAGGGAATGGACTCGAGTAACACTTAGGTAAGAAAGTTTCGGAACTGAATATAATCTGTAACTGTTCTTATTGCCTTATTTTTCTCCTTGGGTTTGCAATCAAGTACTTTGCTTTCTATTTAAATAAAAATTTGCTATAACTTTATTGGCCTAAAATGTCTGGTATTAAATGTGTATTTTGAGGAAGTAGAAAACTTGAAGTTTATGCTTCTTATGTAACCTTATTCTGGCCATTTAATTCCACTGTAGAGGCTACTCTAATACATGAGGCCTATATCTGGGATTCCTAGCCCTCAAAACCCAGTTTTACTTCAGAACTGTAAGTGCCTTTTAAAATGTCACAGTTGTAGGAGTAATATCTTAAGTAATATACCAGAAAACATTTTTCTGGACTGACCTGTATAAAAAAAAATAAATATCAAAAAGTTATGTTTTCCATCAGGACTTTAAAATTCACTTAGAACTGGACCTGTGATCTGGAGTCATTGTTGGCCGTTATGTTTAGGTCCTCTTAACAGCTGTTCAGATATCTTGGAAGAAATTCTTCAGATCTCACTCTGTTTATGTACTGAATGGCCTAGGGCTGTGGATTCTGTTGTGATGGCCAGGAGCCTAATTTTTGGTCTTGGCACTGGCAGATTTAACATTAGAGAATTTGTCCGTTTCCCACAGGAAGAGAACAGAACCTCTATCAGTTTCTCAAATTCCAACCTAGCTTCCCTCTTGCTGTAACACTGACCTTCTCTCCTATTACAGTGTCCTGGTTTTTGCTGGGATAGAGTTAATCTTCTTCCTGGTAGCTGATATGGGTCTGTGTTTTGTCTTCAGTATGATATTAATGTTGATAAAACACTGATGGTTTAATGGCTGCTAATTAGTACTTACTCTAAATCAAGGACTTTTCAGTGGCCTGTCCGCTGCCAGCGAGCAGGTGCACAAAAAGCTGGGAGGGAGCATGGCCAGGACAGCTAACCTTAACTGGCCAAAAGGATATTCCATACTGCAAAATGGCATGTCTAGTATATAAACTGGGGGGACTTGGCCGGGAGGGGTTGATCACTGCTTGGGAAAGGCTTGGAAATCTGTCCGTGGGTGGTGAGCAACTGTATTGTGCATCATTCATCTCTCTTGGTTTGTGATTCTCTCTCTGTCTTCCTTTTCACTATTATTATTATTAATATTATATTTTTAATTTATTTCAATTATTAAACTGTTCTCATCTCAACCCACATGTCTTGACTTCTTGTTATTTTTTGGATTCTCCTCCCCATACCACTGTGGGTGGGGTGGGGTGAGTGAACAGCTGTGTGGTACACGGTTGTCAGCTGGGGTTAAACCACAATGCCTTCAAGCCAGCACATTTCCTCTTAACATAGAATTAGGAAGCATGGAAGTTATTCACAGGTTCTCTTCATCACCATGATTAACTTTATCTAATTCAGTTCATATTCTGTTTATTATGTAAACAGAAGTAAAATTGGCACTTTTCATATAACAGAAGGCATAGCATAGCATAAACAGTTTGCTCTGAGAACAGAAAGCATTTTTCTTTGACTTGAGAAAGCAGTCAAACTGCTGTCAATGATACCTTCTTCCTGCATACTGTCATTTCAATAAAGCATGAGAACATTCTCACTTTGAAATACTGACACAAAGGCAGAAGGAAGCATTCTTACATGTCTGAAGATTGTAGTTTGCAGCCTGCATTTATGATAGGTACAGAATTTAAGATTTGTATTAAAATGTCTGCTGTCCATTTGAACATATTTAACAGCTTTTCTGATTGTGTATACATAGAAAAAACATAAATAGCTTTCTGTCATAACTCGCCTAAAAGTACATACTAGGTTTAAGTAATGGTTCTTTCTGGAAGCTAATTTGACAGCAGTGTCCAAGGAAAACTTTCATGATGCCACAATTTTTTACATACGAAGTCACTGTGATTGCACTTGATTGGAACTCTCAACTGGTTTTAGAGATGTTTTGAAATGTACAATTTTTGCCCTCTTAGAGCTGTCAAGCAATGTGGTTTTTTTCATGTCTTAAAAAATTCTGTCAGGAAATATTTCTACAGTAATAAAATTCCACCTTTTCCCCAGCCCTTGTAAATGATGAGTACACAAGCATGACACCAGGTTTGAAGGCAGACACCACAGTATTTGATTCATCTCTTGTTCAGTTCCTTAGTCTGGAATGAAGCTGATGTTTTCTTCCTGTTCAGAAATCTGGTATGGGCTGTCATATTCACTTGTAATTAATACATGTCTGTTACAGACCAATGACTTTAACAATTGCAAACCTTCAAATATCTCTTCAGCTTCTCCTAACCAGATGTTGCCATGGTATCCAGTCTGGCAGGAAAATATAACATAGTTTGGTCTTGACAACTCCGTTGATGAGTATTACTGCTTTATCTTATAGCTTTAATAAATATATTGTTATTGATAAGAACTCTGTGAGAAATTTAATAATTCTAATAAGGTTAAAAGACTGCACAAAACTTGCTTATAAACCTGTAAATAATTTTATAGCTGTATAACCCTTGTTCATATTTTAATACAGTGAGCAGGCATTTTATTATACGCTAATTTAAAGTATCTGATATTGGTTTTAATTTTTAATGACAATTAAAAGAATATATAAAATTAATAATATAATTAAAACAATAAATATATGTTGATATTAATTAAAACAGCGTGGTATCACCTCAGGGCTTAAATTCTAAATGGACATTAATGAAAGTAAACTTTCTCCTCCACTGGGCTAGTACTAGGACTTTTGCAAGTGAAATGCTAAAGAAAGAAAGTGTTAAGCCAGAGATTTTTCTGAATAGTGACTAGAACTTCTGAAAACATGTATGTTTTTTCTCATGTTTTTTGAATTACATTTGAGTTAATTGCACCCGTATTCTTATGGTAGTTCACATACGAGAGAAAGCGTCTATTTTTTTATCACATTGAACAGTTTCTCAAAGAAATAAACTTCCTACTAATATCCGAAACAGCAAGTGAAATGCTTTTCAGTGGAAGATGCCAATAACTAGACTGAGACAATTGAGATTATGTAGCTGCTTTTCTTGAAGATCATTAGATAGGTTATCTGGCAATGAAAAGCACAAGTGAATAGAAAAAACTTTACTAGGGTATTGAAAACTAGGTAATGGAAATGTAAGATCGAGTCTACTTCTCTGACGTATGTTAGAGAAATGAACAGAAATGTTCTTAGCATTTACTAATCGGTATTATTTCAAAAATTATAGTATAAAGATAACATTTACTGTACTGCCAACTAGAATTTTGCTATTAAAGGAAAAATTTTTTGTCCTGAATGGAGAAAACCTTGTATCCAATTTTACCAATAGAGGAAATAAAAGTACACATCTTTATCTGCTAAAGTCTAAGTCACCTAAAGAAGAGAGGATGTTGGCTGAAACTATAAGGTCACTTTTTTTTACTAACAGAGGAAAAAAGAAAGAAACAGAAGAGATTAAAATTTTAAATAGGATACTATTTTACTTTTCAAGAGAGCTCTAATCTACATTATCATAATATCAGGCAATTTTGATATATGTACTAGAGGCTTTAATTACTGATCTGCAAACAGGATGTCTAGATGTTGGATTAAAAATGTCCTGCTTGACAAATACAGGCATGGTTGTTAACACGTGGAAAATTTCTATCTGAAAAATAAACTGCCACCTCTAGATCCTTTTGTGAGTAAGAAAATCTTTGACAATTGCATATGAAAAGACAAAGACATTAATTTTGATGTATTCAGAAGAGTGGCATATTTGAAAGATGTTTCTGAGTAAATATGAGGTTTTTTTCAAATCAGTGTCATAAATTAGCTCAGTTAAATGAGTCAGGCTTACTGAGTCACTTAAATCCTCAATGTTATCTACTTACCTTTAAATATTAACTTATCACATGATATAAACTCTACAGTTAAATTTGTGTCAATGTATTAATTTTCAGAACTATTTTGTGGTATTACTGAATTTTTACTTCTTTATTGGTCATCTGACAAAAAATTGAAGATATTGTGATGTTTAGTCACACTTATGTAAATCTTCACAATTTAATTACATTTATCATTCATTTCTCTTATTAATGCAATTATTACATCACTTGAGCTATCTTATAGAAGCAGAAGCAAAAATTGTAGTCACCTCTCTAGAGGAAAATATTTAAGAACAAACTGAATTTTCTGCATTGAATAAAATAGTGCTACAGATACATTTACAACTCAGCACTTCTAGGTTCCCTCTTGAATCATCTTTTTGGAGAGCTGTACAGCTGTAAGGATCTATAGCTGGAGAGAAAATAAACGCCATATAATATGGAGAAATACTAAATGAAAACTGAATGTCCTTGAAAAGAACTCTTAGGTTTGAAAGTCTTGATAATCTGAAAAATTGCAAATACTTATGAAGGGTCATTTTCAAAGAAAGATTAGATACCTAATGTAAATTTTAAGTAGACATTAAAAGTCTAACTTCAATTTTGTAATTCTCCTTTCTCTACTTTTCTTCTGCTTTGGAGTGACCAAAACTTTATTTTCACCTGAATTTTATTATAAATTTTATGTCTTGCAGTCCTCACTATTCAGTCAGAACAATTGCTAATTCATTTCCTCCACTGTTAAGATAGGGAATGATCAAGGTCAGGAGGAATAGAGGAGGATTGTGGTGGGTAAGATTAAAAACAGAAATATTTGGAAATGAATGCCTAAAGTCAGCCTGAATTTCATTTCAGTGTAAATTTTTAAATGCTCGGCAGTTTCTGCATGTTGCTATAAGATTTTTCTTAGAAGACTGATCGGTTATTTTGATAATTATCTGTGGGGTTTTGAGAATCCGTATTGACTTCTTGTGATATCTTCAAGAAACAAGATAGAAGAGTTCAAGGTTGTCATAAAACAATTATTAGTGTAATATTTCCAGTCATGAAAGTCATAAACTTGTTCCCATGTATATAACTGCTGGACAGTTATATTTTAGAAAGGAAACATTAATTCAAACAAATATTTAATTGTTAATGAAAAAAATCTCTCTTTATGACCTCATTTTGATTTTCCTCATTTAAGTCTGTCAGATGAATATTCGGAAAGGTTATATTGAAAACAAAATCATAGAGTCATTGAATCGAAGAACCTTTTAAAATCATCTGGTTCCAACTCCTCTGCCATGGGCAGGGACACCTTCCACTAGACCAGGTTGCTTAAAGCCCTATCCAGCCTGGACTTGAACATTTAGAGGGATTGGGCATCCACAACTTCTCTGAACAACTCGTTCCTGTCCCTCCCCACTCTCACAAGAAACAATTTCTACCTAATAGCTTATCTAAACCTACCCTTTTTCAGCTTAGATCATTCCCCCTTGTCCTATTGCAACACATTTTTGTAAAAAGTCCTTCTTCAGCTTTCTTATAGCCCTCTTCAGGTACTGGAAAGCGGTGTAAGGTCTCCCTGAAGCCTTCTCTTCTCCAGGCTGAGCAACCACAGCTCTTTCAACCTATCTTCATTCAAGAGATGCTCCAGCCCTTTGATCAATTTAGTGGCCTTATCTGGCCTTTTTCCATCAGTTATATGACTTTTTATACTGAACCAGAGGGATTCCTGGTTCATTAATCAATAAAATGGACAGGATTGACTTAATTCAGTGGTAAGGAAGCTCAAGGAATTTTGTAATTATGAAAGTAAAATAATGTCTCCAAAAATTTGTCTGTACTGTCTATCCCTTAGTAGAAGATGAATGTGAAAATGTCCTTTACTATAATGATCTCAATTCACATCAAGGGATTGGCTGATTTTGAGTTGTTTGCTATGTTTCACTGTAAATACTTTGTGAAAATACATCAATGCTTGTGAAAGAGAGATGCAGCAAAGAAGATAAGATGTGAAAGAAAGCCTCTCAAATTAGGAGAAACTTTTTGAAGTATGGATTAGGTGACCCAGGAGTAATGGGGGGTTGATAATGGCAGGGGGGGTTCCATTGAGTGGAAAAGGTGGCTGGTTACAGAACTGTACTAATGGTAACTTGGCTGTTTTGCTGTGGGCAGATCTTCATAAAAGAGACAATTGAATGGACTTATCTAATGAACATTAGTTCCTGTCCGTCAGAACCTAAAGAAATAATTACAGTAGTATCATGGGGAGTACTGATATGACAAAGAGCATATCTTTTTAAGTTTTCAAATACTTCATATCCTGGATTTGATAGTACAATATACTTCCTTTGTCTGGAAGAGAAGATGGGTGCTCTACCTGTCCTGCAACGTACATTTCTGGTTGCTGGTGGTACATGTAACCTCTATGACCTCCAGAAAGTTTATGCTGAAGATGGGAGCAATAGAATATGGACTAAGCCATCAATGTTCAACTAGGGTATTACAAATATAAATTCTATTTCTGACTGACTACAGATTTAGTGTTCCACTTCAAGCACAAAATACTTTGCTTCTTGCCATATTTTTTTTCTCAGCATTTTATTCAGTACTATTTTAGATGGTGAAATCCTTGAAACAAGAAGCTTTTCTTTTTTTTCTTTTTTTATTTTTTTTTTTTAATACAGGAGGCCATCAGAGGCCTGGAAGTGTCTTTATATAAGCAATAAAGAATATTAGCCATTCTTCCATTAGGTTCCAGTCCAGCATGACACTCTATGCATGAAAAAGAGTGGACTACTCCTATCCATCCATATACAGTAGCAGAATAATGACAGTACACAATATTGTTCAGAAGAACATCCTTAACCCTAGAATTTTCTTTCAATGAGAAAAATTTAAAGAAATGTAGAAATATGCAGCTGAAACCATACAATAAAAGGAAAATTAAATAGGAGAAAAAGCTTTATATTTTTAAATGATCATTTTAATGTGATAATCATCTGATTAATAATATAAATAACTAGAAGTGCAGAAGTATAGCAAAGAATATCCAATCTTTTTCTATCAGATAAATTAGATGAAGAGCCTGTGAAAATTAAGAGTTTTGCAAGATGTTCATGAAGTGCTGTACCTAATCAGGCTGTAGAAGGATCATTTGTCTCCTGCTTTTTGTAACAAGGTTAGAATTTTTAATGATTCTTTTTGGTGGAGATTGTAAATTGCAGAGAAAAAGAGAACTTTCCTCATTTTAGAAACATTCATAAGCCTACAAAGTCTTTAGATTTATCCTTCAACTAAGGTGTGATTTTCAAGGAACTAACGAATAACAGTTTTCATTAATTAAATGAGAAAATAGTTGAACTTCTTTTTAAAATGTACTAAAGTGCAACAAGTTTTGAAAAGGACCTTATCCTTCATTGTCTGTCATGAGTCAGAGAGAAACACAATTTATTTTAAGGCTTAGGTTATGTAATTTGCAGGATTTCTTGGCTTAGAAGAATTTTTCAGTGAAGGTTTTGCTCTGCAAGTTTTAGTGCATCTTATATAAAGCTGTTCTTGAAACTCCATACAAGTGTAAAATCACTGAATGGTCTAATCTATTGATTCATAGTCTAATCAGCTGAATAGAGGCTGTAAATGGCCCAAGAATTTTTTTTTTCATAATGAGATATACATAAAATTCAAAGTAGAAACGCACAGCCTTTAATTTTTTTCTTCCCTTTTAGGACTGGAATAAATGAATACTTTAGTCAATTAAAAAAGTATTCACTCTTGTTTGACACCTCCTTGGGAGGAGTCTGAGTAGGGTATCCCTTTGTCTGAGTCCTCAGTTTGTGTTTTCTACCTTCGTTTCTGTTCCTGCTCTTTCCTGGGTTTGTGGAGATGGGCCTTAAATGAGCCTTTCTGATGGACCTGCAAGTGGCCAGAGCTCTCACATCTGTCATTGTCTCTCTCTGTTCTTTTGTGGCTGAGCTTTTGACACATAACCTAACATAAAATATTTCACCTGATTGAATTTTGAGGAATAGATTGTGCACTATTTTTCATAGAATTTCAAAAGTATTCCATTAGATACAAAAATTATTTGTAGACAGGGTGACTGCACACATCTAATTTTCAGAGAGATAGATGGCAGCTTGACTTTGAATCAAGAACAAAAAAGAGTATTCCTGGAGAAATTTATACCACTGTTTAAATGCTATTGAATCTGAAAAGTTAACATGACTTTCATCTGCTGAGATAAATCAGCATTTCAAAGTACCTCTTCTAGAAATAATCATGACAGATACATAAAATAGCAATGAAAAAATGAAAAGGGGGATGGAGGATCATGGGTAAAAAGAGATTACAAGGAAATTGAATAAAAGAATTAGAAATAACTGGGAAGAAAATAAAATAGAAAGTAGGTGAGACAATGGAGGTGGAACAGGTGTCATGACTATCCAGACAGAGGAACAGGTCTCGTGACAATCTAGAGAGAGGTATCATTGCTGGCTATTGAGTCCATATGAACTCACTCCCAAAGACAGAAATATCCTCTGCTTTTCTTAGGGGAGGGCTTCAATAATAACACACTTGATATTGTGCTGCCAGAATTTCCTTTTAAAAAACAAGGCTGAAGTAATTCCAGAGCAAGTTTATTAAAACTAAGCAGTTTTTATTGATTCCTTCACTTATTTTGACAAAATACAATCCTAAAGAGGTTCTAATTGTACAACACCTTACCAAGTCTTCATATTTCTACTAGTAACCAAGATCAGTCAGACCTTTGTTGCTTTCTGTAAGTTGAGCCAAATAACCTACATTTTATGTGGGTCTACTACCCCAGACTACCCCAGTCTACTACTGGGGTTCATCTCAGTCTAACCTCAAATTCAGATTCCCTTTCCCTACATAATAATCTCTAGTCGTTATTTCTAACAAATACAAGAAGTAGAAGATGCCAGATTGTTCTTTCAATGGGAAACTTTAGTTGGTTTTAACAGTTTACAGTTTCATCTTAAACCAGAAAACAGAACTTGAGAGATCCCTTTAAAGTTTGTGCTTCATTTTCAGGGAAAGAAGAATGTGAATAGGTACTGCCATAATTTCTTGTAATTTTTCCATCACTAATTTTTGGCTACTTATTTTGGGGGGAGAAAAAACATAAATCAGATTAACAGCAAATTTCCACTAAGAAACAAAATAAAAAGGGAACAGTAGTGCAAGCGGTTAATCAATGAAAGCAGGCCAGGATTTTAGTTTATCAGCAGTTCAAATGTCACTTTCTGATTGGACCTGTGTATCAAAATGGTTTTTGTGCCTAAAACATTAGTAATCAATACACTCATTTTCAGACGGATAAAGAACATCAAATAAAAATTTTCAAAAGCACCAAGGGTATTAAAACAAGTCTTCATTTCAAAAATAATCAGATATTTTTTATCAACAACAGAAGTCTATTCTAAATTTCACTGAAGACAATAGAAAATCTCCCAGTAATGTCAATGACCTTTAAAATCACTATAATATTCTTATAAAGATTCTTAACAATACTAGAAATTTGTGTCAACTACAAATTAACTCAGCGTTATAAAAATATCTACTATATCATCTGACAGCAAGAGATGAATTTTATTGCATTCTGTATTTCATTTGTTCTATTCTGAGACATCACTATTTTTTATATTTATTTATAATTTATCACCTTTTCAGATGATAACTGACAGAGTCTGTAGTGATAGGGAAAGAGGTAATGATTTTAAACTAAAAGAAGATGCATTTAAACTAGATATAAGGAAGAAATTTTTCACAATGAGGGTGGTGAAACACAGGAACAGGTTTCCCGGAGGGATGTTGAATTGCCTCATCCCTGGAAATGTTCAAGGCCGTGTTGGATGGGTCTCTGAATAATCAGATCTGGTTGAAGAGGTCCCTGCTCATTGTGAGGAGAGTTGGACTAGATGGCCTTTAAAGATCCCTTCTAATCCAGAGTATTCTATGATTCTATAACTTCCTGGTGCAATTTCCCCTATTTTCTCTTAATGATGGTATCTTGTCTTCAAAGAAATGAGCTACAGTTCTTAAGGATGCATCTAGTTCCCAGGCCAGATTCTCAGTCGAGCAGCTCTCTGTCAGCTCCCAGGCTGGCAGGCATCTTCTTCTGTCAGTGTTTTAGCAGACATTTCTGCCACTGATTTTTGCATTATAACCAAGTCACCTTTATGCCTGCTCCCATCAGGAAGATCTTTCAATGATATTAAGGACAGAATGATGTCTAAGGTGACAACCATTACGAAAAGGAGTTATAAATGGGTGACTAGGGAAGACTCTGGTCTTTGAGATCTTTTAGCCCATACTTCAACACTCAGAAGGCTAAGAATTCCCCAGGAAATCTACCTGTAATGTGAAGCACTGGCTTTTTTTCTTTCATAAACTGAGTTCCTACCATCTTCACTTAATATTTTTGTTCCTGTACTGTTAGAAATAGTGAATATTTAATCCATATCTATTCTTTTCCAACCGTGTCTGACTTTGTAGACCTCTGTAATAATCCTATTCTGTTATCTTTTTTTCCAGACTGAATACAACTTTATGGTAAGACTATTACACAACATTTTTTCTTAAATAGAAGATATTTTGTATCTCTGAATATCATAATTATGTTTTGCTGAATTTCTTCCAATTTCCCTATACATTTTGTTAATATGCGGAGCCAGAAATAAAGGTTGTATTCAAGATATGAATAAACCAAGGATATGCTAATCTACATCACAGTCTTTTCCATTTTTTACAGAATTCATTTCTTAATAATTTTACAGTTTTTGATGGTACTTCATATTAAGTTAACAGTTTCATACTACTAAGTTTTCGATTCTTAACAATAGAACTTAAAGTCCTTCATATTATTTTTTAAGTTAATATTATTTTTTGAAAGTATCGCTTTATTTTAGTCTAGACATAATTCTATCCCCCACCTACTCAGTCTTTAGTCCTTCTGAAATTGTTCAGAATCAGCTCTCATCCCTGTATGTCATCAACAATATTTTCACTTAAATTTTCTTATAATTTACCTGTTGAACGATACAGATTGCAGCTCAGTTTGCCGCAGAACTCAATGGGAAATCTCCTTTTACAGCAAAAACTGACCATTTATGAGACTCTGTTTTTCTAAACCAACTTTTTGAGCAACCAATTGCCATTATTCTTATGCCTTGAATGCCTTCTTAAAAGCCTTTGGTGAGGAACTTTGCCAAAATGTGCTTGGAAACCAAGACTTTGTTAACCATATTATCCTTACTCACACATTTGATATGCGTACTGGAAAGCTCAAGAGTTGTGAGAAAACACTTCTCTTTATAAAAGCCATGTTCTTTTCCCCAACTACAGTTTATATATACAGCTATCTAGCAATTTTTTTCTTTATATCATAGTGGAAAATAAATTACCCTGAAACATAAATCACTGGTATATAGTTATCTCAGTTTTTCAGAATTACAGACATTTTCACCAGATAGCCGACTCTATGTTCTCAAAACAAATACCCTCAAAACAATATTTTTAGGGTTGATACAGAGGTAAAACTTGAAAAAAGGTTGATTTGTTACATCCACACAGAGACAGAAGGTTACTTGTTTGTGTATACAAGGATGCCTAAATATTTTGGAGAAGTCTCACTCTTCATTGCAAAGATTAATGAATGTCTCTGACAGCTTTAAGTGCTATTATAATTACATCAGCTACCAGTTATTCAAGAAGAGGATGTTTACTTTCATGACAGCCTTTGTCTCAGCATATTCTGCTCCTATCTTGGCTTTGCTTCAATGAACTTCTTGAAAAGGGTAAGGGTTTGGCAAAACTGTACCTGTCATACAAATGCATATCTGAAGACCACATTGGTGTCATACATAATTTTGATTTTAAATGTTTAGGTGCTATAATGCTGAAATTTAATATCCTATGTGACAACAAACAAACAAAAAACCATCTTGCCTCATGAAAACTTATATTTACTTAGGCATATATATATATACAGAATGCTACTAAAATAAAATAAATCCCTAGTAATTAATGTGTTTGTTTTCTCAACATTATAATATGTTAAAAACTTATATTATGAATTGAGAGTCAGAAAAATGACAGCTAAAGTACAATAAGTAGAAACTTAAGTCAAACTCATGTCAAATCCTTAAACCATTCAATAGTTCAGAAAGGTTTTTTATTCCCAGATGCCAGCTGCCTTGGTCAGCTTTACTGTTGGATTTATATTTGCCGTGGGATATACTGTGTGTGCACACTTATTTACCATTTTTGTTATTGTTTTTTTTCATAGGTGTGATTGGAAAACAGACATCGAAGTACGACCTTATGCTCATCCTTGTGACATATGACTGGATATGTGCATGCCAATTTCAGTTAGATAGTCTAGGAGTCCATCTAGGTTTATTCCTTGCTAGAAATGTCTCTGGACCATGGTCAGTAGGAGTCTATTTGCAGCTTAAGTTTATCTGTCTTCATACAGTACACTGCTCCACTCATGTATATTCTACAGATGTTATCACAGGTTTGTGAAGTCAGAGAACACAGTTAACTTTGCCATCTACTGTTTCAGCACCTTCAACACGGTATAGACACTGCTTCGATGCCTTTACTTCAAATAACTTAGACAATGACAAAGGCAAAATTATGTCACATATGATTTTGCTATCATTATATTAAGCAGTCTTCTATCCTCCTCCCCAGCCTCAAATCTCACTTGCCTAGTTTATACCCTAGGACACTGATAAATACAATTCATAGTTGAACAGCATTGCCTGAATAGAGACCCCTAGGGATCACAATTAAATTTTGGAGATGTCTGCATTTGACAATATCTTTTCATAATTTAAAACAATGAAGTTGTACTTGAATCATCTAAGCTAAAATTTATCATCTATGACCACTCTCACAGATAGGAACCATCAAGCTTTGTCGAAATAATACTTAATCTTGCCTTTTCAGTGTTTAACGGTGGTATTTCTTTAACAAAAACAGTGCATCTTTAGAAAATGCACTTCTAGACTTGGCAGTATTTTGCCATTTTGAGTGTTTCACAATTCACTTAATTAGTGCTCAGTTTTTACTCCATTCTGACAAAATTTGTCCCCTAGTGTTCGTGTGTTCAGTGACCTTACCTTCACTGTGCGTCGATGGGCTGCCTGTATTTTTCATGGTACACATACTATTTTGACAACCTGGTGATATTAATTGGTCTCTCAGGAGCTTCCTATAATAAATCTATCTCTCAGTGGTAGTCAGAAGTACATGTGAACTCTCTGCCTTCCTGATCTTCATTGTTCAGCAGGGCCTTACATCAGAGATGGATTTGAGGTAACATGGCAAATGCGTTACCAGTTTTAACTCCTTTACGCTCTATTATTCTGAATGAAAGAAAACAAAAGTCATGATCAGAGAGGCTTGTATTATATCTGCAGGTCTCTCTAACCTCTGAAAAGGAACCAAAAGTTTTATGAGAACATGTACAGTTTTTTCAAAGCACTAGAACCAAATGTCATTATATAGTATAGATCCAGTACCAAAACATGCCACACAAGTTGTGAAAGTCCATGCTTAAAGATGGAAATTATCACTTCTGAGATCATTAATTTCTCTGAAAGCACTCAGAGAAAACATTTGTTAAAGGCAGGGAAAAATTTTGAGATCTTGGAATAGGCTAACACATGCATGGGGATTTAAATCTCACTTAAACGGTAGCCAGTATTCATTTGGTGGTAAAGGGAATCTATTGCAAGAGTTTTTCCAGTGTCATTTTGAGCTGGATCAGCAGAGACTATTTGTGTCATTGTTTTGCTTGAATCACTATTTTTCTTTAGTTTTTGTAATCCAGCTATCCACCACATATGCATAACTTATTCTTATTGGTGTAACAAAATTACATGTGAAACATCTCTTAAATATCTTAACTATATGCAAAAGACTCCTGTGACCTTTGCTGCAGGAGCAGCTTTAATTGACCTTTTATAGATGTCTTATATATGCATAAACTGATCACTTCTGATGCCAAGACACTTTGGGATACACTGCCCAAAATGTTGATCCACACATTTAGAAATATCAGCTGGTTTAGATATAGCAAGAGGAAATTTCTAGACATCTTCCAGATTCCCACCTTTAATAAGCAGTCAGATACTCAATGTGAAAGTCCAGTTAGTCACCCATTTTCATTCAGGTCCATTGTCTCAAGCTAGTCCATTAGCTCATCTATGCAAAATATGGCTGAAAATTCCTGTGGAATACAAAGAATTAATTAAATCCTTAATAAAAATTTCATGAGAGTAAACTTTCACAATTTTAAAAATACAAAAAAGTGCTTGTATTTTATTAACTGCTATTTAAACTCCTGTATATTATGCTTTTATGCAGATAAAATATTAATTGGTAGATTTGGGTTTATAGTTATTGTCAAACTTTGGAGTGAAGTATGGGGTTTTTATGGATAGTATGAAAAATTTATCGTGAATATTGCTATTGCTGGGCTGAAGGGGTCCTGCTTGTTGAAGCTATGATATATCTTACTTCTCTTTCTAGATTATATAAAGTTGATGAGCTTTAAAGTTAAAGCACTGATAAAATTCTGGCTCTATTTTGGCAGACACACATTTCAAAGCATTCATTTTACAAGTGAGAATATTACAAGCATAGAATCCGACTTTCACTTTTGGTGAATATCATGTCTTCAGACTTCTGCTTTATTTTTGGCCAGAGTAGATTGTGCTTTTTGAAGGACCATACAAGTTTGTGCAAGGACACCACTTACGCAGTGAAATCAATAGCAATCTATTATAAAATGTGCAAAAGTAGAAAAAAAAATACTTGTCTTTTTCCCTACAGAATCATAAAATGACATCTGATTAGGAAGAGCCAGAATCGGTAGCACTGGCTGTGAATTACTTGTCAGTGTTAACCAAGTTCACGGAATATTATTTTGTGCTTACTTATATAGAAGGCTATTATGCATTACTACTATAGTGTCATTACATATTATTGATGTCTTTATATTATTATGTATAAAAGGTGGATTTGTAATGCAGGACTTATTAAAAGGAGCAATTGAAAGAGAAAAGATTATAACAAAAACTATGGAATTGTTATCCATCTCATCAAAGCTTACTTTAAACATTTATGCCTTTGTATCAATGATCAAATGTGTAATAGTTACGAATTAATAATGCTCCATGCTTTATAAACTTGGGGCACAATATGAGGGCTATGTATCTGCAATAAGCCTTTTCAAACCATCCTGAGCATTTTCAAACTCCTCAGAAAGCCCCAATTATGCTGCAATGTTGCACTTCTCTCTTAAATTCAAAGAAAGAATCATAGGTAACTAATTTTGAATATTAAAATGCAATGTGATCAGTCCCAATGAAGGGAATAAGTTAATGTGTACCTACAGCTCTACATGTGTTAACATGTTTTCAAATTCAGAGTATATATCTGTTCTTCAAGAGACACTTCTAGCTTGCAAGTCAGAAACCTAAACAATTAAATTTTAAAAAATGCTATTCCATATTCAGATCATTTTCAAGCTAATACCAACTGGAACACTTTATTCTAATAGGAATTCCTGAGACCTTGCACCAGAGGACTGCTCGTGATGCAAAGGGACGCAAGAGATTCAGCGGCTGGTGCAAGAGACTGTGTCAAACTTGTGCCCCACCCAGAGGAGGTACCTGGGCATTCCCACTTGGCCCAAACGTGTATTATAATCCACTGAACTCTATGTTTTGCGGGATGGTCACTCCCAAGCAGACTAGAAGAAGATGATCAATGGGACATCATAGGGATCCACAGAGTGGTGGTATTTTCTCTCTGTCACTCTCTTTCTCTCTGCCCCCTCTCCACGCCCCGCCCCCCTTCTTTTTCTTGCTCTCTCTTTCTCTAGTTCACTGTTAAATAAAATCCATACTTTTAACACCAACACACGGTCTCACTTGCACCTTAATTTAGGCAGAGGCATCTCTATAAAAATTTTAATTATGAGATCTCAATAGTTACCCAGAATGAAAGTTAACTTTTGTGAATACTCCTCTAATTTTTAATGGAACAGAATATGACAGAAAGGTGTGCTAATGTGTAAGTACTGATATCTAAGACCCATGTCACTAGTGGGTAGTGTGATGCTGGAGATACTTGCCAGGATTATCCTTGTGTTTGTGAAAGAGCAGGCATATGCTAGGAATACAAAAGAAAGTTAGAGTGATGAGCAACTATATATCTTTCAATTTAAAAATTAATGCTGTTTAGCTACATGAAGCTGTATTTTTATGATGGGTCCTCAGTATTTTCAGTGATTTATACAGTTGCAAACATATAAAAATGAGAAATATTTTCTCCTGAAGTTTCACTTCCACGTTTCTAAAGTGCATTGTCAAGAAAATCTGCTATATGAGAAACTTATGTAATTTAAAATTCAATACTAGCTTTATCATTTACTTCAATGACAGTTGAATTATACCATATACAAAGTTATTTTCAAAGGAATGGCATTCTTATACCCTTCTTTTTTCTTCTGTCACATTGTGTGATATTGCTATACATGCTTAAATGTTTGATGTATTCCACCAGATGGTTGGAATATATAGCAGTCAGGAGTACAGGGTTTTGTTTTGTACCTATCTGTTTTTTAAACATTAAACATCTGCACTACAGCAAGAATGAGGTAGAGAATATCTGAAAAAATCCCTGTAAACTGCATAGCTCAGATAGTTTGTTACTGTTGCGTTAAACTCTGTTTTAATTTGGGCAGAGCTTGAAGAATTTTTTAATGTAAAACAAGTATGATCTTTCAAGAAGTTAAAGCTAAGGTAGTTGCTCAATGGTAAGCTGTTAAAGCAGAAAAAAAATTAGAAATTACCTGTTTCAAATTATCTTCTATACCCTTATAACTCATAGATGCACTTAAAATATAAGTCTTCCGTAAGAAAAGTGCAAATGTCATCTTAAGAAAAACAGCTACTGTATATGAATGGGGATATTATTCAACATAAAATCAAGGCTTTTCAGCACATGAATTTAATGTGCACGTGCAGCAATCTTTCTGACACTATAAAGCTTTAGAGGATCCATTACTGTCTTTGAGTTTACAGTCTGTGCACTAACAGGTTTCACAATAGACAGAGCTATTACACACTCTATTCTGCCAATGTTATTACTTCAGAGAAAGAGAAATTTAAAAAAATATGTGAAAGAGAAAAAAAAGTATTAACATGTAACAAAGTTGTTTAAAATGTTACAATACATTTAATATAATGTTATATAATACAAGAAAATGCATCATTTGAATGATGAATCAAAGGAAAATAATAAGTTAGATTTGGTTTTTTATCCCCATGATTAAAACCATTGTTGCTGTAAATTCACTTGCAGGATATCATTGCTGAAGCACACTCTTGGAAAGTAGAGAAGTGACTTCACAAAAAACATCCTTTAGGAGAATATTTCTAAGGAAGGTCTTTTATACTTTTTTCCATAAATGTTTCATCTGAGCTCTTTCTGAGCTCTGCTGGTGAGAGAATTATGCTGTCAGGAAACATACATTTTGGTTTTAGCAATGTTTTGGTGTGTTTTACTTAAGTAGACAGCAAAATAAGTAAAGGCAAATTTAGTTATCATCCATTTGCTTTAAGGTCTTCATATTCAATTAATGTTGATATCTTAGAGCACTCATTCAGGTGTATAGGGCCTATCATCTCGGTTTTTTTGTAATGTAAGGCAGATCTGTGTTAAACTATTTCTAAAAATCTGCTATGCTGAAATTAAAGGACCGAGTTCTGACTCCATGTAACAAATCAGAGAATTTAATGTTGTAAAAATATGTGAAATGTGTGAATCTGAGATTCCCTCAAGAATCCTACCTGGCTTCTGCCTGCCACAGCAGTATTGGCTTCCTTTCAGTGTCCCATGCCTTATCCTTCAGTACCATGCAGTGGCTCTTCAAGCACCAGAGCCTACAAAACAGCAGCAAACACCTATGCATAAACAGGAACAGAAACATTCCTGATTATAACTACAAGACAATTTTTTCATGTATGGGTCTAGAAGTTAAGAGTTGCTGTATAAACCAACAATCTTCCAGTTTATCGAGGCCAAATTTGCAATTCCAGGTAATTGGCTCTGTGGACTAAATATATTTCAGCTTCTTCCCTATTCCCAGACTGTGGGAAGAATCAGTCCTTTCAGTAGTCTCAAAAGCTAGTTCAGTAACTATCTAAAGAAAGCAGGATTCATTCCAGGACTGTAAATTAACTTGTGCAGTCTACCATGTTCATCTGTCTTGTACAGAGCAATAATCTCCTATGATGAACTATTATGGGACTCTGTAGCACAAAGTACACTTCAAGGGATCAATTTTAGCACTTTCAGATCTGGATCAGTTTACCCATTTCCAAACTGAGCTACACTTCACATCCCTTTTGTGTGTTTGAAAAGACACATATATTTACCAAAACAAAGTATTTTCCTATTTTTATCCTTTAATCACTCTCAAAAGCAAGAAGCTGGCAAAGCATCAGGATCGGCATGATATTATTAATTTTGCACAGATGTTCATAAAATTAATGCAATCTTTATAATTGCACTTATCATTTGGACATTCACAGAAAGGATATTGACTTTAATTATAAAACTCATCTGAATACTAATGAAGGTGTCTTTATTACTGTGAGAGTACAATCTATATTTTTTTTATTAATATTAGCACATTTTACAGTACAATAAAATCCTATAATGCTATGCAGTGAGTTTGGGAAACAAAGAACTATCAGTTTTAGGAAAAAAATAACATATTAATAGGAGGAGATTTCATTTCCTTGCCCTTTGACAAAAAGATCTGATTCAGTCCGCCTCCATAATAATAGATTTTTTTGGCTGGGTGCCAGATACGTGACTGATATGAACAAGCTAAGCATAACATTTAAGGACATTTCTTTAAAATATGTCAGAATACTTAAAATCTTATTCCAATTAATTGAAAATAGCATGTGTTTCATTGGTTTTTTTTTCTTTAAGAAATTTTGAGTATTTGGAACAATAAAATGCCCAGTTATTACAGGCTTCCTTCCTTCCTTCCTTCCTTGCCTCTCTCTCTCGCTCCTTTCCTTCACCTTTCCTTTTCTTCCTCTCTTCCTTTTATCCTTCCTTCTTTCCTTCCTCATGTACCTCTTCCCTTCCCTCCATCCTTCCACCCTGCCTTCTATCCCTCCTTTCTCTCTAAATGCCTGCTAGTTGTCTTTCAGATTAAGTGGTTGTTATTGCTTTGTTCCTGATCTAGTATTGAAAGGTGACAAATTAAGTTAAGAATAATTATGACCTGTGCATTATACATTGATTTCCTGACAATTTCTAATCATTCCCTGAAGAACAGCTTTTGCAAGCTTACAGTTGCAAAATTTATCCTGGGATCCTACCTATTCGGCCATGAAAGCGATTGTGAAGCTGTTGGATGGAGGATAAATAGTACTGTGCAACCAGGAGTCATTAAGACCTCCAGCAGTTAAGATACCCCCTTCCCCCAGTGACTGGTTGGAGCATATAACAGACACAGCCAGCTTTCATCCCGGGAGCCCAACGTAATGGATAAGGCAGCAGAAAAAACAGAGAAGTTGCAAGGTCCA
The DNA here is from genome assembly GCA_013398115.1 of Falcunculus frontatus. Lineage (NCBI taxonomy): Eukaryota > Metazoa > Chordata > Aves > Passeriformes > Falcunculus > Falcunculus frontatus. The sequence continues at coordinate 3,132,066 of VZRV01008972.1, read as the reverse complement.
ATGAGGCTGGTAATTACCACAATTATGCAAAATCTTTGTTTCTGGAAATGTGGACTTTGATCAAATATTTTAGATTACATAAAATAATATTTACAGATCATAAACTGTAAATAGCATGTAAGAAAAGTAATTTATCTCTTTTACTCTCCAAGTCTTCTGTTATACAATTCTCTCCTGTCTTTTGAGAACACTTAAAAATTTTACTTAGTGTTTTTAAGAATTTTCACATGTGGAATCTTCCCATGATGCTTTGATTATATAAAAATTGCTTTAGTTCCCATTGTAATGAGTAGGAGTTAAGTTTTAATACTTCAAGGGAGAATTTAACTGCTCCCTTTCCCTTTCTATGGCACATTTCTAATTCAAGCACGCATAATGAAAGGAGATTTTCTCCCCTGCTTTCATCAGAACCTGAATGTTTTGCCCTCACTGAAGAATACAGTGCATAGTGTGCCTTGATTTAGTAAATATCATTAAAAATTAGGAAAATAATGCTTTTCATTTTTTCTTTTCTTTAAAATCATACTATCATCAGGAAGTATAAAACTTTTTTTGAATGAGTGAACCAGAAAGCTCAAGAATGAATATATGGACAATGCCAACCAAACTTTTATTTCCAAAGCCATATCATTAAGTATGGTGATCTTGGATGTTTCCTTATCTCCATGCGAGTTTTGTATATGAAAGTTGGAAACCAAATGCTAAATTTCCAGTTGCTTTTTTATAAATTTCAAACCAGCATCTTTTTTTCTGGTCTCAGCAGACCAAAACATCATGAATTACTGTTACATGATCCTGAAATTCAATTATGTTATTTATGAGTATATATGAAAAAAACAATTATTTAAAAAAAAAGATGGCCTGCAGTGTTTTTTCAGAATTCTGTCATATAGGTGTCCTGCTAGCTATGCACACTAGTAAAGCCATGTGACATTATTAGGGGTGAAACCCGTTTCAAAGGAAAAGCTGTGACCACAGAGAAAATGAAAGTTTGTGAAATAAATAAAAGGTTAGTAGTGTGTTTTATCTTTCCTTTGGATAGTTTGCTGAAGGGTTTGAAATTGTGAGGCGAATCCAGACAAGGACCATTAGTTTCTTCATTGTAATACTGCAGGTGACTGTGGCACACTTGTCTTAATATCATTCTGCATGGTTTCTTAGGAGAGTAGGTTTTGGGGGTTTTTTGTATTTGGCTCTTTTTCTCTGCTTGTTATTCTTTCGAAGAGCAGAGCAGAGGGTTTTTTTGTTTGGTTTTTTTCCTGACTGCAGAGAGATTTACAGCCTAGCTTCCACGAAAGGTAGGTTTAACTCCAAAAACATTAGTTTACTGATACAGGAAGTCTTTTGCATATCCAAAAAAAAAATTGTTAGAAATTTTGGAAAAACTCAACCTATTTTAGGTATTGTTTCACGGGGAAAATGGCTGGCACTGTAGGAGCCTACAGTGTATTGATGAAGAAATTGAGTTTTCTGCAAAGACTAGAACAAAGGATGGTCAAATACTGTCTTTTCCCAGTCGTAACAGTACCAGTCACCTTGTGTAAGTAAGGAGAAGCCTACCTTTTCAGGATACTACTATCAGATATCTTAGATGACGATATGAAGCTCTAGGTAACTTTTTTTTTTCCAAGTATTTGATAAAATTTATAGATAATCAATTTAATGATAAGAAAATTTCTGAGATCATACTAATTTGGTCATTAATAGCAATGAATCACGAAAAGTAAGACATGATCACTAAAATGGTCTGGACATTAAAATGCTGTGATTGGCTCTTGCCAATTTTCTTCTTTCACTTTCGATGACTTAATTCCTAAGTGTTCCATCCAATTTGTTTTAGTTTCTCACAATAAAACTCTTCAAAATGTCAGACTCATGTCTCTTTGTGTCTCCCATGAGCCATAGAATCACCAAATTATTCTGGAGGGATGAGAACATACGAGATCACCTTGTCAATTTCCTGCTTCACCTTTCTGAAAGAAAGTCAGCATTCCTATGTCCACGTAGGTTACATCCATCCATGGCCTCACAAATCTGTTAGCTCTTAGGAAACTTTTTCTGAATGTCCTTTTTTTACTAATAATTCAGGGTAAGTTAGAACAGCTTTCCCATTTAAAAGTGCAGTTTCCAAATCTTACATTGCTTACAATTTGCTGACTTTTCCTGGTTAAGTATAGCTTTTTCTACTACAACATAGTATATTCTAAATTCATAATGTAGTGTACCATAGGCACTAACTACAGATTGTATGCAAATGGAAACAGATTCAACAAAGTCTAACGGATCTTCTCAAATTTACTAACATGAATCTCAGTGATACAATGATATTCAGATGTTTTTAAAATATTTATTTCCCTCATCTCTTGTTCTTTTTCTTGTTTTCTTCTGTCCAGCTCCTTCTTTTCCATTAGTACTTTTTGTGAGTTACATGAAGTGAAAACATCGATGCCTTTGCAGACAAACAAAAAATACTCTTTAATCAGTAATCAGTCATTCCTAACTCCATTTTAAATGAATAGTGAAATCTCCAATGTTATTTATTAATATTCCTGTGACAAAAATGTGTTTTGGTCAATGTTTTTAAATAGCTTTGGAGTCAGTGTGTGCAAATTTACCCCGTCATCGTTCTATCGTAGGGAAAGAAAATAGTGATTGGACAATTTGCGGAGAAAGCAAGAAAAGACAATTATTTTATGTTCCAGTCAGTTACTTTCAAGTGACAGTCCTAATGGAAGCAGGGAATGTATTTGATGCAAGTTTGACTAACAGTGTTGAGCTGGCTCCAAAGTCACTGTTTTACTTACTTGAAGATAGAACTAAGTCAGCATTTTGTTGTGCTCAAGGTAAGGAGGATTCACATAGGTCAATCATTTGAGTGTAATAAACAGCAGATACAGTAATTCTGCTTGGTGGTTACACTGCAGGCATCGAGAGCTGCAACCACAAATCAGCAGTGCTTACTCAAATGTTCTATGGCTCTTCCTATCACTTTTACAGAAGGATGCCATCATTCAATGAAATGAACATGCTGTCACTATTAAAAATATGGAACTAAGCTATAGCTCTAAAAAGGTGAAAGCCACTTGAACTTATATCATTCTCCACTCTACCAAGGCTAACCACTTCCATGTTTTTAATATTTTGATGCAAGATCTTACTAGCTTTACTTACTGGTCACCTTATTTGCAGTGGACTATACCTTATTTGTAGTGGAAAAAGACATAAACCCCACATTGATCTTAAATAATATGAATAGAAACAGAGAAAAATAATACCATTTATTGGAAAAAAATAAAGGATATTTCAGAGTTTGGAAAAGCTAAAACATGCCAAATCTGATTCTTACTTAAATTTCTGTATTTTTTTCAGCTCTTTAGCCTGAGTTTTATGGAGGTTTAAGGACATATACATTGTAAGTAAACTGTATAGGAAGTCCCGTAAGTGAGGATCAAGCACTATAAATCTTTGTATTAGTTTTTAAATTAAGATAAGAAAACTCAAATTCCGTGAAAGAAAGGCTGATTTGTATGTGAAAGTTTGCTGTGTCAGTTCAGGTAGACTATCTGTAGATATATATAAAATACTTTGTCTTCCCAGACCCTGAGATTATCTCAGGTGGTTAGGGCATGGTGCTAACACCAAGGATATGGATTCAATACACACATGGGCCATTCAGTTAAGAGTTAAGTGGGATGATCCTTGTGAGTCCCTTCCAACTCAGAACATTCTGTGAATATGTGGTCTTTTCAATTTCAGTTTTAACTCTGAATCTAACACAGCAGTAATACAGCCCTAATAATTGAGGGCTATTCAACAGAGAACATCCTGTATTCAACATCCCGGTCTACAAACTTGCTCCTGTAATAACAGAGAAGTTGGTGAAGGGAAAGCATCAGTGTTATGTGAGACAGGAGAAACTTGGCTTTGGCAATAAAATCATCAGGCTGTGATGAGGTCTCTGATCTCATGATGTAAACAGAGTTATCAGTGAGATGTGAGATAGTGAGATGTTATAAAGAGTTGTATCTCAAGCTGATGGGGAGAAAGGGGAATCCTTAAAACCCTCTTATTCAGAATACAACCTCTCCTTCTTCAAAGATACTGTTATGAGAAAAAAGAGCTGGAGAAAGGCATACTGAATTGAGAAATGTATGGTATCACTATGCTCCCTGATAGACACCCTTTAGGTACTGGGTATGAAAGTGTTCTATTTTATGCCTCTCAGATCATTTACTCAACAGTGCCACAGAATCAAACATCTCAATTTGTCCCAACAAACGCTGCTAGGAATTAGAGAACATATACTGATTATAATGCATAATTTTCCAATTCATAAGGAAAGGTAATTTGTTGTGATTCTTATTACGTCTACCTACACAGAAAAATGAAATTGGACTTTTAGGCACGGCTTACTGTCAAGTAGAACCTTCCCTTCCCTTCCCTTCCCTTCCCTTCCCTTCCCTTCCCTTCCCTTCCCTTCCCTT